>JAOVYX010001093.1:0-12955 GCA_035668315.1 Drosera spatulata | reverse complement strand
GTAGTGGTTAGATTTATGTTGAGTGGGTGAATAAAGTTTCAATTTTGAGCGGGGTGTATGATTTTGTTTTGCTCGGTAGCTTCACTGGATGTCCATATATTCTTGTTTGTTTTTTTTTTTTTTAATAAAATCGAGAAATGTGATGTGTTGATCTGGAACTCGTTTTTTTGTAGAGCTATAGATATGTAAAATGAGCCCGAGGCAGAAGCACTCGACGTGGAACTAGTTGCAATTTGAATGTTTGAAGGTGAATGTTTCTCTTTGTAAATTTGCATATCAATGACACTTGCAAATGTGTATGAGCAATTGATAAACAAGTGTCAACGCATTAATCCTACGATGGAGTCTGTTCGGTATTTTGCATCTCAAATTCGGAGTTATGTTACTCTCACTATGGACGACGATGTCACGAATATGTTGCATGTGTGCTCATGTGCAAAAATTAGTATAATCGAGATGGAAGCAGCGAGGAGGACAAAACCAACTCCGTCTCTAAGAAGCTCGTCTAGTGTTCCTCCAAATACGAGGTAGTTCTTCAATTGTAAATAATATGCAGTTGGCATAGCACTGGTTGTTAGCTCAATATTTGTAATAATGCAGTTCACATCTTGTTACAATTTGTAGTTCTCATTCCATGAAATCGTTCAGTTCATAATTAGTGTATATGCAGTTCATGATAAAATGTTAAGGCAGTTCATAATTCGCAGTTCATCATATACAATTCACTTTTGTTAGAAAACAGTTCATACGTCTAAGTTATTCTGTTCATATATAAGTAATAGGTAGTTCATATGCACTTCAGATTGATTGTCTTGATTTTTGTTCATATGTATGCAGGTCTGGAGTGGATGAAAGTCCCAGTGTTGTGACGAAATCTATCCTCGAGAACAATTCTATCGAGTTATGATGTGATTGCATTCGAGGCATTGGTCAGATTTTTGCAAGCCCTGACGAGTTCCGTGCTGCAATAAGAAACTACACCATTGCTATACGAAGGGATTTCCATTTTAAGAAAAACACTTCGGAGAAGATAGAGGTGTCTTGCATCCATGAGAACTGCAAATGACGTGTTTATGCTTCAAAATCAAAGCGAGACGCGGAGTTTGCTATAAGAAAGTGCGATCTCACTCATACTTATGAGATTGGCTTAGCAGATCGAGGACATCCAAAGCTAAGTCTGTTTGAGTGTCAAATCTGGTGAAAAGGAAGTTATGGCACACACCGAACACACGACCAGTTGAGATCATGAATGAAGTTCAAGAGAGATATGACATTCAACTGCGGTATCACCATGCTTGGCGAGGAAAGGACACACTTTGGAGGAGATTCATGGCAGAGCACAATGCTCATTCGATCAATTATGTACATATTGTATGAATTTAAAGATCGCGAATCCTGAAAGTTTTGCGGAGTATGAGGTGGGCCTTGTGACGAAATAATTCATTCGTCTCTTTGCGGCTTTTAGAGCGCCCCTACTTGATTTTATTCGAGGGTGCAGGCCTGTAATATTCATGGACGGTACCTTCATCAAATCGAAATATTGTGATTGTCTTTTGAGTGCGACGAGGCTAGATGCACAGAATGGTATTTTTTCTATTGTATTTATAGTAGTATCAGCTGAAAACAATGATAATTAGGCTTGGTTTTGAGATCAATTCGGACGATGTTTGCTGCCCTTTAATGCGGGAGCGTGGAACAGATATGTATTCTATTCACATCGTCACATCAAACTACGAATTGCCATTCCTCGATATTTCCTTGCTGCTTAACACTCATACTGCCTAAGACACCTTGTGGATAATTTCAAGAAGGAGGTAAATAATTTACAGTTCATAATTTCATATCACAGCTCATGATTCTTTAATTTTGCAATGGAAGATTTGCATACATAACACAGTTCATTCTTTACTAGGGTTACAGTTCATTTTACATTATTATACAGTTCATGTTTACCTTGGTGCACAGTTCATGTTTACCTTGGTGCACAATTTATGTTTACTTTGGTTTACAGTTCATAATAACGTTGGTTTACAGTGCATGGTTCGAATGTGCAGTTCCTCACAAAATATCCCTATCTGAACAAGAATTATTGGTGTTCTGTTTTGAAAATGGCTGTGTAGGCATTGACAACTCCAGTCTTCTAAGAAAACATCGACAAGATAGTGACAACCATGGACATGGCAAGAAATTTCATTGCGGAATCACATCCTGAGTGTTGGACGAATTCGTTTTTTCATGAAAAACGATAGGACATAATGACAAACAGCATTGTAGAGAGTTTTAATAGCTGAATTAAAGGCGCACGCTATCTCCCAATAACTGCCATGGTTGACGAGATTCGTGTGTAAATTATGACTCTGATGCATGAAAGACGTGAATCCAACCTTCATGGAGCTACTATGTTGACCCTAGTCCCATAAAAAAAGCGGCAAAAAACTATGAGGCAGGTCATGCCTTACAGCTACATGCTGCAAGCTTTTGCAAATTCGAAGTGGTTGACAAGTATTCAAGTTATGTTGTGGATCTTCAAGAAAGGACCTGCTCTTGTAGAGAATGGGAAGTGTATGGACTACCGTGTCGTCATACATGTGCAGCTATTGAGGCGAAGACGGTACAGGTTCATGAATATTGTGATCCATATTTTATGGTGGACATGTGTATGAATACTTACAGGGAGATAATCAACTCAATTTAACAACAACCACAAACTGTTGTACCATTGCATCTCATAGAGATCAGAGCACCAAGTGTTCGAGTTCAACCTGGACGCAGAAGAACCAAGAGGATACCCTCATAGGTTAATACACGATAAATTATATGTAATCGGTGCAAAAGGCCCGGTCACAATCGACAAACCTGTCAGAACTCCATTGACGGTGGCTAGTTGTAGTTAATGTTATGTTTGTACTGTTATGTCGAGACGAGATTCAAATATTTGTAATGTTTGTTCTAGTTTGGAATGAAAATGTTCCAGTTGTTATGTTTCTAATGTTTGGAATTAATAATTCACATGATGAAGATTTGCAGTTCACATGATGGGGACTTGCAGTTCACAGACTGAATTTGAACAGTTCACATAATGAAGAGTTGCAGTTCATATGATGAAGACTTGCAGTTCACATGATGGAGACTTGTAGTTCACAGACTGAATTTGAACAGTTCACTTAATGAAGACTTACAGTTCACATATTGAAGACTTATAGTCCGTAAAAACGATGAGCAGTTTACATAATGGAGACTTGCAGTTCACAAACTCGAATACGAGTAGTTCACACACACGAAGATAACAGTTTATATTTCGGAATTTACAGTTAACAATTATTAACATGTAATGTTGACTCATTCAATGTTATACTTGTTTAAATTATCAAATTCTTACATATTTATGATCCTTACAACTCATGTAACGGTTTTAGATTATAATCAAATCTCATCGACCAAGCTACTATGTAGTTCAATTTTGATAATTATAATTCATATGACTTAACATTGTTGTTTATGTTTAAATAAAACACAATTCATATTGCTATTATTTCAAACGAAATTCCACATTGTTACAACTTTTGTCTTAAATGATATAATGTTGGATTAATATAAATCTTTATTATATGTCTAACTGTAACACATACATATCCACAACAATTTAGTTGAAATAGTAATGGAAAGAAGAGATCAGCACATATGCAATGAAGTCGTCAAGGAAATAACTATGAATTCTCTTCACATAGCTTACTTAATATAAATATAAAGGAAATCATGTGAACTATGTCAAGGAACAAAGGGGTTATATCTTAATATCTTATATGGAACAATGTAATGTCCTCATAATTTATAATGATGTTCAAGTTTCAATAATGAAATTTAACCTTCGTTTAATCACGTTGACACTCTTATTTTCGTGTCGTTCCTTCCAGTGGAAAAAAATTAACAGTTCACATAACCATGACTGACAATTCATATACCCATACATAACGGTTCACATAGCAACCCTTAACTGTTTGCATAACACCAATTACACCATACATACATAACAATTCATATAACAAAAACTCACTGTTCATGAAACGAAAACCAACAGTTCACTTCCTCCTCATTCCTCAATATCCAGTTTGTCCTTTAAATAGTCCAAATTTATGTCGGAGGATCCTTAGCGCTATCTAAGCTCTTGTAAGGTGAATGTCTTCGGCAGCTGACAGGTCATATGTATTCAACAAGAAATGTTCTGCCCACATACAAACAAAGAAACCACATGAATGACCATCTTCTTGCTACTGACACTCTTTAACTTCAATCACCTTTAATTCATCTTCTGGTAGAAAAACTGTATCGTATTTATAGTTGTGTGTGCTAGTTCTGTATCAGCATGAATCCACAATGGATTATAATGTCGAATTTCACGATATTCTGTGTCCAATACGAAAAGATTCCAATGAAAGTTGGGCTCATCATGTAGCAGGATAAAAACAAAATAAGAGAACGATAACTCCTTCGAATACCTGCTTAGTCAGAGCTTGTACGAACGAAACATAGCATTGACCTTCTCATAAAAAAATGTCCTTATCTCAGGTTATGTTCTGAACCTTGTCCTCCAACAATCTCATTCCAAGATTATCCAGAAAACACAAACAGTTCATGAATTATGTTAAACTGTTCAAACAAATGCAATATTCAGTTCAAACAAAGTCATCATACAATTTAAGAGAATTACTAATTACCGCGAGCTCTGTTCGCCAAAAAACACAATCGGTTCCTTCACAAATCATCCATAAATAGTAGTTTATCAAACCACTATTCAAAGGCTGGTTTTGCAGCACGTGCCACACTTCTCTTCCAATCAAATCGTCCCATCCTTTGCTGTTAGGATGGATCCAAACCAATTCGCTAAAAACAATTGAAAGAAAATCACATATCTATAAAAGCGAACCTTCTAAACAATGAAAAAGAATCACACAACATCGTTATAAAGTTTTGGTTTACCTCTTCGTAAACTCAATGAGGAATTTCTCAAGGAAATTTCTGTTGTCCTCCTCGAGTCAACTCCTTCCCGAGAACTTATTTGCTCCGCGAGTGAGCTTTTGAGCAATCATTGCATTTTTTCTCTTTTTGTCTTTAGGCGCTGAGTTCATCCTTTTTCCTTCGTTTTCTCTTCTCCGTTTCGCGGAGGCAATTCGTCCAAACGAGGTTATTTCCTTTTGACCAGCTTCAATCCTCCTCTTCATAATCTGGACAATTGTTTCCTCTCCCTTTTCAACTTTCATATCATAAACAATTTCAGCAGCTTTCAACCCCTCAACAACAAACAAATGATAGTTCATACCACAAACACAACACAGTTCACACGTAAAAAATAAACAGTTCAAATAAAAACAACAAATAGTTCACAATCAAAGAAAAATAGTACATACCACAGATAAGCTCCGTGGCATCATTTTCATCGTTGTCATCAATTTCATCTTGGCTCAATTGATGTTTGATGACCTGCAATGTACCTTGTACTATATATTGTGGATCTTTAACCTTTTTCTATTCAATATTTCTCTCTTCAACCATTTCCTAATTCATTTTTTCTTCAACCATCTCCTTATCCTTCCCAACAACCAATTCATGATCTCCAAAACCCACAAAAAATTAAAAAAATCAGTTCAAAATTTTTTTTAAAAATCGATAAAAAAAATTAAAATAAAAAGTTCAAACTTACACCACAACTCATAAATTTAAATATTGTAGTTCATAAGACATGAGTGTACAGTTCACAAAACATCAGTGAACAGTTTACAAGACATCAATGATTCACAAAATATTGTTCTATAGTTCACAAACCATTAAAATTATAGTTCACTCAAAATAATACTTACAATTCACATAGTTAGAAAAGTTTGTTCACAAGCCAAAACTAAAATGTCTACCTTTATCAACAGGAACCTTAACCTTGTCCGATCCCGCCATCTGTTCACCCTTGATTGCATCCTCTTCATTCTCCACTTCGACCTCTTTTCCTTCCTCATCATCCTCGACCTTTTCATCCTCATATCCATCAAAATTTTTTCCCTCGTATTGATTGCCCTCTTCCTCAACATAATCAGTCCCTTTCTCACTATCAATCTCAACTTTCTTCTCGTCACTCTCCTCAACACAATCATTCTCCTCACTCGCATTGTCATCCTTTCGTCTCCTCCTTCTCACTGTTATCCTTCTCCTTTTCACTCTCAACAATATGCTTTTCCTAAATCTCAATAAAATCATTCTCCTCCTTATTCTTACCCATATATTTTTCAAGGACATCTTTCTTATTCATTCACATTTATAAAATCACGATATCAATCAATCATATAAAACGAAAAAATTTATATTATATTAAAGAAAGATATTTATTGGGAATTGATATTTTCAATATGAGGTCTGCAATTCCTGGGATTAATTTGAGGTGTCAGTGTAAGGTTTTCAAGACAATATAATCATTGATACTCATTAATCTCATTTTCAAGCACCACCATCAAAATCACTCTTATCGTTTGACGCATCACTTCATTGTCCTCCTCCTCCTCCGCCGCCGTCGCCACCGAGATATCGCCGGATTAGGGTTTGACTCAATTCGCTCAATTTCAGCTCAGGTTTATCCTCTCTCTTGCAATTGCGATTCTAGTGGCACTTGGTTGTTGATTCCTGTTCGATTTTGGTGGGTTGATTTAGGGTTTTGGTACTTGTTGTTGGATTTGTATACGAGTAGTGAATTAAGGGGAAGATTTTGGGGGCATTAGATGTTTCCTCTGTGTGTATGTGCTTGATGTGTGTTGTGGAGTTCATATGTGAGAGGTGTTACATGATGGATTGATTCAGAGAGTCAGGTTGTTGTGGTGTGTTATGTGTCGGAAATGTTGTCGAATTTCGGTCGTTTGGAGGAAGAGTAGTTAGTGGTAAGGTTACATTGGAAATCGGCCGAGATTGCATCGGGGTTGCCTGTGTTGTGAATTTTTCGTGTACCTGTTAATTGTTCGAAAAAATTGATGGAATGAGACTGTTGAATGTGTACTGTGTAATGATATTGTGTGGCCTCAGCCATGAGCTTGGCTTCCTTGAAGAATTGGTTCAGCAATATGATATCAAAGGTATGTGTGGCATAAGGTCGTGAACGAGATGTGACCCACATCTACTATGTTGCAACTTGGGATGTGAAGATACTTATCAACATTTTATGCTGATAATAGAGGCATTCTCATCTCATGAGAGGAGTGTGAAGATACTTATCATGTTGTGGGAGTTTTTTCAGCTGTTTAACCTTTAGTAGAGTCTGTCACTCTGTCCTAACTCCTAATTTTTTTTGCATTTGGTTTTGTGTGTTCTGTTCTTTTTTTAGCTCTCTTGCTTCTTAATATTTTCTGCTGTTGTTTTTTGTTTCTTTTGTTTGATGGGTTGAAATGGATACAGGAGTGAGCTGATTGGTTCCTACTGCTAACATGGGTGCAACATTGGTGCTCAACCCTAATTTTTCCACTCCTTTTCTTGGACAAAAGCTGTGAGTAAACTTGTTGCCTTATGTTCATGCTATGGTTGGATTGGGAGATGGAGTTGTGAATTTTGATCAATTCAAATTCAAATGCTTGCCATTAATAGCTGAACATTGTTTGTTGTTTCAGATCTTCTCATAGGAGCACAAAAGATGCTTCGAGATGTGGGCTGAATTACAAACCACCTAAATGTGCAATTCATTCAACAGAAGGAGGTAACTTCTGAATGCTGGTTCTACTTGTCTACTACTAATAATTGCATAAAATTTACTTGCTTCACTATGTTGCCTTGGTGAGGAAATGTTGTTACCTTAATTATGTGAAGTTTTATGTCCTCTTTTTTTTATAAACATGGCAATGATTGTAACATTTATTTCGTTCAATCATTCATTGAAATCAATGAAACTATCCTTTTGTTCTCTTATGAGTTATTCATCGTCCTCGTGGCAGCAAGGCGAGAACGAGTACCCTGCTATCCATTTCTGTCCTACGTCACATAGTTTCATTTATGTGAACATGAACAATTACAGAATTGTTGATTTGTTGCAGGCAATGTCCCAAAGTTCACAAGAGTGAACACTTGGGATCCTTATAAGCGTCTTGGAGTAAGCAATCATGCATCCGAAGAAGAGATCTGGGGATCTCGCAATTTCCTATTGCAGCAGTACGCAGGTCATGAGAGGAGCGTGGAATCAATTGAAGCTGCATTTGAGAAGCTTTTGGTGCAGAGTTTCAAAGTTAGGAAGGCCACTAAGATGAACTTGAAATCTAGGTTGAAAAAGAAAGTGGAAGAATCCCCTCCTTGGCTACAGAGTTTCGTGACAAATACTGTGGATCTTCCTCCCCTTGCCATCATTCTGAGAAGGCTATTTCTCTTTTCATTCATAACTGGATGGAGCATCATGAACTCTGCCGAGAGCGGACCTGCTTTCCAGGTTTGATCCCTTGAACTCAAACAATGAGGCAGTGCCAGCTGAAATTTAGTATGCAATGTCTATGATGCTATGAATACTTTGACAAATTACCAAGTATCTGTCTTCTTTATAGAGTATCAATGTTGACATTGTTTACTACAGGTGGCAGTTGCTTTGGCGGCTTCCGTGTACTTTCTTTTTGACAAGTCCAAGAATGTAGGCAGAGGTCTCGCTGTAGGGTAAGTGTAGCCCTTTCGGTGAAGTTGGATGCAGGCGTGAGCTGTAAATCCATCGCAGTCATTTTGACTCCATTTTTTAAGTTTTTTACCTTGTGAGAATATTGATGGTTTGGACGGAAAAAGTGTGTGCTCTGTGCTCTCGCAGCATGAAGATTGAACCGACTTATGCAGTCAGTATGTTTATGCTATGTTTAAGCATAACATTCTAGTTATCAAGCATGTGAACTTTTTAAACACGTTGCTTCAGGACTAGCACTTCTAGATTACACAAGGTCGATATTCAAAATTACATCTGTGATCTATGATATATTGTTTACATATACGGAAGTAGAGTGATTATTTGACATCTTCATATAAAATTCCTCCATAGTTTCATGTCTTGCAACAAGGTATCGAAATGTAAATGACATGATAAATTTATCTCTCCTTTTGTCTATATACTGATTATTTTCTTGTCTTCCTGACCCCCTTCTTTTCATTGTCCTTTTTTCATTTCGTTGAATGGTTGCTAACGCACTTGCGCATCATCGCAGTTTTGGATCCCTCGTGGCTGGCTGGGTATGCGGCTCATTATTGGCTCCTAATATACCGACGGCAATTCTACCCTCGACATGGACACTGGAATTGCTTACATCAATTGTGGTGTATCTTTTCTTGTTTCTTGGATGTACCTTTTTCAAGTAAACCTACACACAATCTCGCAGAGACCAGTTCTTCTGTTTTGGTGCTATATGAGCTTGCAGTTCTCTTTGAACCATATTGTTCTCCGGTATGGTTCTCGCTCTGACCTCTGGGATAGTGCTAGATGTCTTCTTATTATTTTGAGGTTGCGCTCTTCTTCGCCATTGTGTTGCCGCCAATGCCATGGGTGTTAGTAATGAGAGGAGGAATTGTGGACGGTATGTGTATATCGTGCTTAGACATGTCGACTAGTTAAGAAGGGTTAGCTCGGTGGGGAGCAACCCTTCCCCCTAACTATGTGATCATAGGTTTGATACTGCTGGAAAAAATTGATGAATGATGAGATTCTCTTAGTTACTGCAGATTTAAAAATTGATGTGCTAGTGATCAAACAACTACCGTATGATGTTTGATCAGCATCATCTGAATAGATTGTCCTGTTCATATCGTGAACTATGTGTGTTTGTTCAGTCATGTACAATCTCAGATGATATAACATGGAAGTTGAACGATTCATGCGTCGCCATCGCCTTCAGTCATCTAGGTTCAAGTTCGACAGTTCACCATCAGGGAAATCGTTCACTCTATGAGTAGAACATAGTAAAGTAGCTGATCGTTTCGGGCAGGTGAGAAACATCGACTGAGGATAACATAGCAGAAGCGACGAGGACTTGAAAAGAATAGAACTATCAAGATACAGATACTAATTGTGGACATTATTGTAGAACTATCAAGATACAGATACTAATAGTGGACCTTCAATAATCACATTTTAGTCCATTACAGTTGTTTTATACTAGTTTCGTAAAATACACGACCCACTGAAGCCTATAATTTGGGTAATCAACTTCAATCTCATTGTAGTCAAAAAGTTTTACTATGTGCTTGCCAATAATTGTTATGCATGAAAGGCAAAGGCAAACATAATGACTCACATTATCCTGTCATTTATCTCAGATATTGCTGAACTCTTGGCCATATGATTGGAACAAAAATAAGTTATCACTGACTCAATGTATAAGTTTGTTATTTCATCAATGTTACGCCTTTAAACCTAATGAGGGGTCATTATCACCATTTTCAACCTAACGACGAAGTCTAGAGGGTTGGAGAAAAGAAAAGTTCGGCGTTTCAATAAAATTCATGCATAAATGATCATGAATAAAAAAACCTATTCCCTTCGTCTCAATTTAATTATAATATTTTTTATTAATCTCAATATAAATATAATATTTTTATTCTTTTTTTATTTGATAATGAATTTATATTAATATAATTAAATTATCCCATCACCTCCTTCCTCCGCTTCTCTCATTCTCTCCTAAATCTCACTTACACCTCAGTATTTCTAAAAAAAAATACTATTTCTTCATCAAATTTCATATAAATTGAACACACATATAAAATCACATGTCGGATCAAACCGTTATAATTAAATTGGGACGAAGATAATATTATATATGAATGACGAGGACTACATAAAAATCTATTGCATCATATTGTAACTTATCTGTTTTTGTCTTGGATAGATGTCTAAATTTATGTTGATTTAACATTTGGGATTGATTGACTTTACGATGGGTTGGTGTGATCTTGTGACATACAGAAGAATCATATTGGTAGGAATAATTTTTCACAAGCTATGAAAAGCAAGAACAAAATTTCGAGAAGAGAAGCTTAGAAGTTCCTAAAAATTGTTGTGAATAGTTTGGTTCAGTGGTGTGCCTATAAGGTAGGGAAAGACATGACCTCAATTTGAAAGATTCCTTTCTAACCAACGTGTTATGTAAAGAACTAGATAGGTTAATCAAACATCATTAGAGCTTGAATTATTTACTACATCATGATTAAGGAGACAATTACTGCATGTGAATCGTGATTGATGTTTATTAAGCAAACATTAATAAACTAGATTGGAAGTCTACATCAAGGTTAGGTGTAATGACTTGATTAGACAAACCTTAATCATGGGTTTGATTACACAAATGAATTAGATTAGGACAAGTTTTTTGTGATAAGGAGATTAGGACAAGCTTAGTCAAGCCATGATTATATTGTTCCATGATTTAGAGATAAGAATATGTATTCAATGGAAAAGAGTTGCAGATACTGCTAACTGACAACATCAATGTGCAAAATCCGATTATTTTTGAAAAAAATCAAAAAACACAAAAAAAAAAGAAGAAGAAAAAAACAAAAAAATTGACCGGGCTAATTTTGTATGTTGTTGTTGCCAATTAATAGCTTCTATTGCTATTTCCATTCTCCGATACATATTTTCTATTAGTTCAAAACCTTATGCATATGTTTCAAAACTGTGTACAAATAAGATATAGTATATGACATAAAAAAGATCCCATTTGGTATCATTGTTTTCTATTTCTGTTTTACTGTTCATAAAGCAAAAATGTCTATTTCTAATTTTTGTTTTCAAAATGGAGAAAGCATAAGCATAATACAAAAAATCAAAAAGAATTGATTTTTTATTTTCTTCTTCTGTTTCATATATATAATATTCAAGAATTTTTTTTTACAAAAAATCATTTTTTTTTGTAAAACTTATTTTTAATTTTTTTGTTGGTTTTTGATTATGTTATCTATAAAGTCCCAGAAAATTTCGATCAAATAAATATAAAAATTATGATCAAATAACAGTTCGAAAATTTATAAACGCAACGAAAATATGCGTTTTCTCTTTTATAATAAATTAAATATAAGAAACGAATCTCGTTTCAAATTTTTGAGACGTAACGTTACGTTCATAACATTAAAACTTGTGACGAAGTTAGGATAATTTTTGTCGCGAAAAAATTTGAAAAATTATATGTTAATTAATAACATGATTTTTCGATCGCCGTGGTAAAATTTGAGCGATGGTTATAAGAAAAAAGAGATTAAACCGTCATGCGATTAAACGAAACGGGGATGTTTTATTTTAAATCCCTCACGCACTATTCCCTTTCCCTCTTTTTTTTTTTTCTATTGTTGCGCTGCATGTTCCTTCTTTCCAGCAGCTCCTTTCTCTTGTTTATTCTCCAGTGCACCACTACAACCACAGAGGGCATCACCGCGACGCCTCTCAACCCATCCAGGAAAGTTTTTTTCAATGTTTTTATGTATCATATCAAGCCATATACCCTTTATGTCTACTAAAATACAGTATTTGGACAAAAAATTATAGGAAAATACGCGTTTGATTGTATAAAAGGCTAAGAATACAAAGTTGAATAAAAGTACGTAGAACTTTACGTATTTGTGCGATATACGTAAATTTCGAAAAAATAACGGAATGTACATAAGAATACGCAATGACGTAATATATGTATTTATGGACGTATAATACACATGAATACATAGAAATAACGAAATATATGAAAGAAGTATGTAGTAACGAACGTATCGTACTTATACTGTGTAGGAAGTATGGTATAAAGTAAACAACCCGAGACTCACACACAAGATAACGTTTAGATTTCTGGTTTGGATGGCGATACATGTTAATATACAAGTTGTATATTAATGCGTGATGGGTAGTTTTGCCCTGTGCGCTGTGTGATGTTGTGCTGTGTTATGTTTGCATTTGCGTGTTATTGTTTGATTGTATGGTAGCACTTGT
>JAOVYX010001092.1:0-12956 GCA_035668315.1 Drosera spatulata | reverse complement strand
GGCAGTCAAAGTTACAGAAATGTATTGCTTTGTCTACTACAGAGGCAGAGTATATTGCAGTCACTGAAGCTAGTAAGAAAGTGATATGGATGAAGAACTTCTTATTAGTGTTGGGATTACAACAGGACAGGTATAGACTCTACTGCGATAATCAGAGTGCTATTCATTTTGTCAGGAATCCGACCTTTCATTCGAGGTCGAAGCACATTGATGTAGGATATCACTGGATATGTGATGCATTGGATCGGAAGCAATTTCAACTTGAGAAGATCCATACTGACGACAACGGGTCAAATATGATAACAAAGGCCTTATCCATGGAGAAGTTTGACTTCTGCAGACAACAAGCGGGTATGACGATGGTCCCCACCGTTCAGGAGGGGGAGAATCGCTAGTGCGCTTTCTTTGGGTTTTGTTTTTCCCTCCGTGGGTCCCACCCATATTTTTTTCTCCACTTAATGAGACACATCAAGAGCATTCAGGAAGCAAATAAGAAGCAGAGGATTCCGAAAAATTATGGAGCAAAGACGCGAGAGTATTCGAGCAGAGACGGCAGCAGCAAACGCGGTGAAGGAAAGGAAAAAAGACGTCCTCAATCGTCTATAAATAGGATCAAGGGACAGTAAAATTAATACAACACATCAAATACAAAAATAGCATCAGAGTTAGAAAAAATACCCAGTTTGGGATATTGAGGGATATCCTCTACGGGTATAATTTTATTCCGTCAGAGAAGAAAAATTAGTGAGAGTTATCCTGGTGATTATAATCCCTTAGCACAGTTTAGGGACGATATTTGTAATCCCTCTTTAGTGGATATTTTGGTACCGCAACGATCCCGTGGTTTTTTACCCTTTTTTTAAGGGGTTTTCCACGTAAAATTTTGGTATCGACTCTATTTATTTTTTGGGCTATTTATTTATCCCATTTTTATAACGCAACAAGGAAAAGGTGCTGCGCAATTTTCGCTACACCACACACCGACTTTTCCCAACACATAGTGACATTCAAAACACATTTTCTTTGAGCTTCCAATATCCTATAAGGTACTGTTATCATCTAATAACCAATGATTCAAATGCGACATTCAATTGGTTTATCCTTTGAGTTTTCGTATGACGAAAACATGCACGATTTTCATTGAGGCCCTTTCTCATTTTTACTTCATATATATATAGGATGAGAAGTTAAAAGATATGCTATCGAATGCCTCATTTCATTTGTTTTTCATAATGAGGCCCTTTATCATTCTTCCGATTTCAACATTAACGAAAAAGAACAGTTCATTTTGCACCCGTACGTATGATCAGTTCATGTTTATCAATTTCATTCATTCATTTGAAAAAAAATGCATGATGTGGTTGAATTTTCTAAAAAATAACAACATTAGGATATTGAAAAAACATCCACTTTTGAAAACAAAAACGTTACGTTCAAATGTGTCAATAACGAATCATGATAGACACGAAATCCCAAATTTAACCAACAAATCAATACCAAAGTGTCATGAATTCCCTTGGCAAATAAATGAAAGAAAGAGAAAAAAGAGATTCATGAAGCATCTACGTTAGACTTCATTTATTTCTTAATCACAACAATAGAGTAGCGATTTTAATTCAGAAGTAACATCAATTCTGGGATGTATACAAATTCAAAACAAACAATGGGTGGTTAAAAAATGACATGAGATCCAGCTAGAGAACCTTGATGAGGAGTTGAAGAGCAATGCCGCGGCAGTTATCGTCCTGAAGCCCCTCGATCAGCTCCTCAACCGAGGGCTCCTCGACCACAACAGGTCGCGGTATAACCCCACTCAAACCGGCTGCATTGATCTGCGTCTCCTGCAGACCTCGAGACGAGGACGAGATCACACGACGATTGATGGAGAACGACTCCGCCGAGTTGTTCCCCTGCATTGGCGGATCCATCGATTATGGTGGATGTATCTCTGTACGGCAGACAGTGGCGGAGTCACACTGTCTGCGCAGCCTTTTTTCCTCTTTGTTGTGGGGTTTACATATCGAGAAAGGAAGGAAATGGGGCCGACGACAAACGGGATGTGTTTTTGGGACTCCTAGGTTGATATGGGTTTTTTTTAGGGGTAGGACTTGCCGACTTGGACGTGCGCTGCGTGCGTCGGGATTTGATTTGATTTGATTTGCCCCATGTTTCATTTCTTTTTCCCGTTCTAGCCTTCTGATTTTTGAATGCTCAGATACACCTAAAAAAAATAAATATAAATTGGGAATGTGGTGGAGGTTGATTTATAACTCTTGATAAAACTTCCAATAATTATCATTTTAAAATTTAAAATTAAAAAATATTATTTTGTGAAAAAGATTAGAGATATGTTGATTGATTTTAAACCATCCAATGTAATCAAGAATCCATTGAACTTTCGGGAAAAAAAAATCAACTATCAAGACACATCTACATTTAGATATTTTCATTTACGATGAATGATTGAAATTAAAATATAAAGAAGATGTGTTTTGAGATTTGGGACTAATTTATGAATGTATTTTTTTACACACGTCCATGATTTGATCAACTCATCACCTTTTATTCTTAACTGTCTATTTTAGATAGACATATTTAAACTTAATTATGTTAAGACATATATTGACAAATCACATCATTAATATATATCCTGCCAAAGTAAAACAAGATTTAGCCAATCCTATTTCGATCTCGAAACAACAGGGAAAAAATCGTTTTTCGAATGTTGTGTGATTGGGTCCATTTCCAAACGCTTTAAAATCTCTTATATACTAAATGAAAGTGATCAAGACTGTATCTTAATCGGATATTTATAGATTTATCGTTTCTTTTAAGTAAATAAGCAATCTAAATGCTACCTCGATCCCATAAAAAAAACCCAATGTTGGTTTTAAGTGAATAATAAAATTATTCAAATTATGAATTGTCCGCGAAAAAAATTGACGAAATTCAATATTTTTTTAATAATTAATGGCAGTATGGAGAGCAAACCAATTGACGAAAACAATACAAAGGTTGAATATGATAGTTATATAGATTTTTCAAAATAAGAAGATTGTGAGCCATTCAATTGAAAGAATTTCTTATATAGTATAAATGTTATTTTAGTTTTTTTTATTGTATTTATTTTCAAAATTTTTTATTCTAAAATATTAAAACATGAAGAATACAATTGCTTCTTTTATAATACTCCCTCCGTTCCAAAATATAGACAACAATTTGATCTAGCACGCGGATTTATATGAGTGTTGAATTTGAAAAAGAGAGAATATTTTTTTGATAATAATGGAGTTTACAGTAGCAATTATGAGAGAAAATTATGGATCTAGTGTAGCAGATGATGATTATTTTGATATTTTTTCATGTGAAAAGATTATTAAATATGATATATTATATATATTTTGGGACGATTCAAATAGACAAATATTGTTTATATTATAAAATAAAGAAAGTAATTATTGATGCGTTTTTTTTTTTCATTTGATCCCGTGCATAACTGTACGTGTGAGTATACTAGTTTCTAACTAATTGTAAGATTGCTTCTCCTTCTTTTATGTTGTTTCTTTTAATCTCAAGTTGAATGTTAATGCGCGCATTGTACGGGATTGAAAAACAAAATAAACCAACATGGTGAAATTATTTGTGAGGAAGATATGTTAAAAGTTTGATTTAAGATATGGTTAATAAGAGTTATTGTCTTATGGTTTTTGGTTAAAGAGAATTTTGTAGTAGCACTGCACAAGCTTTTTAGTAATTTGGAAAGAAAAGATTCATCGTTTTAATTTGAAATGCACATATGGCATGAGACTCCGGTTCATTTGATTGGATTGAAAATATTTATGATTGATAAAGATAATAAAAGATTAATTTGTCTTTTGATTTGTATGAGTGTGAGAGTGAAAAAAAAAAAAGAGAAAAAAAATAATGGAATGAGTTTGATGTGATAAAATAAATAATAAGGATGTTTGGATATTTTTATAGGGAAAAAATTTCTACAAAAGATAATATTGTAATTTAATTGGCACATCCTAATATAGTAAGTGTGGCAATTCTTTTGCGACTGTGGGAGTAATTGATTATAATTTTATAATAATTCTCTCCGTCTCAAAAGAATTATAACACATTTTATATTGGATATCTTAAATAACTTACAAATTTTTCCTACAAAAATAAAAAAATATCCTTATTTTTTATTTTATATCAATCCGAATATTTTTTCTCTTTTTTTTTCTAACTTCTTTCACTCCGACAAATCAAAAAATAAAATAAATTTTATAACAAAAATCAACACACATAAATTATCATATTCAATTAATCGATTAAAATTCTGTTAGATTGGTACAGAGATAATAATTTATTATCCGATAAAAAAATAATTTAAATTTTTTATTTATTCAAAAATAATTTTGATTCCTCAGTAAAAAAAAAAAAAAGTTTAAGATAGTCTATGATTGTAAGGCGAAAAACTCCTTAAGATTACAGTTTAACAAGTATCAGTGACTTCAAACAATTGCCCCGTCAAAGAGGCCGTCCGATTTCCATTTCAGCCCGAACCCTGGGCGAATTCGAGTGACCGTCGCCGGTGGAGTGGTTCGATCTCGGATCTTCCACCGCAACCGAAATCGACTCCAATCAACAGAGCTCTCGATGAATGTATCTTGTCCCACTCGTTTCCAATCACGCCTTAGATCCTTGATTCGCCCCTGATTCATCCAGCCATCGACAATGGACGAAACTCGTCGTTTTGACCCGTAATATCGTGAAATTCGCCCTCGAGATGGAGAATTCATTGGGCATTGCTAGGTTTGATTTTGATCACTATAACTCTTATTCGGCGTTTTGTTCGTGATCGAATTTGCTTATGGTTTTGATGTATACCTTTCGGTATTCATTGTCGTGTGGTTTATGAACTTAGATTGTTGGTTGTTGTTTCGTAGTGTTACTGATGCTAAGAGTCCATTGAAATTCAACAATTATGGGATGAGATAGGGCGCTAGCTAGGTATCGATCACGGCGCATTTTTGTTGAAATGTTCAGCCTTAGGTTACTGCTTAGCATAGTAGTTGGAGATTTAGGGGGGAAATCCCTGATATGGCAAGGTGAAGCGCTTGTCTGGTCGCACAACATTAGATAGAGTTTAAGCGATGGCTTTATATGTCTTTGATGTCATTTGTCGATGATAAGCTGCTTAATTATTGAGTGTCGTGCATTCTAATTGTCCTTGGGTTGCTACTTCCTTTAAATGTTTGACTCTGTAAAATGATTACATATAAAGCATCGGTATTGTGATATGTCAGATTTTATTTCAAGCACAAATTAAAGATAATGCCGCCATCAGGTTTTGTAAAGAAAAGCTTAAGAATTTCTGTTTACTGTTCTCTGAGCTGATAAGCTTCTAGCTACTAGTTATGATTTTATTTCAAGCAACAAAGAAGAAAAGGTAATCCTAGTATGATGTATAAAGACTAGGATTTCCATTTTACTATGCATATGGTATATTACCTTATAACCATTTGAATTCGAACATTTGGTTCATCAAAACTAGATGGTGGTTGATGTTATGAAGCTATTAGCATCAAGTGACTCCTTTCAGATTCACTATATCACATACCTAAGAACCCTTTTTTCACGTTTTATAATATCTCTTTTATCAAGTCAGACACCAGAGTCGCCATTATGACATTAAAAATGTCAATTGTGTTGAAAGAGAGAGATGAAGGGAAGAGAGGAATGATAGATCTGAACTATATTAGTGCTTTTTTTTAGAGATTATGAACAATGACATTTACTCCACCTGGAAAAAATCATTGCTCGTGACTCTGGATTTTATAATAATTAGATATTCCAATATTGAGTATTTTTCATCCATATTTCGATTTTTCATTACCTAAAATGCGTACATGATGTATTGTACATGATCAAATGCAAGTGCTCTTAGGCATCGAGCTAGGCGGTTTATTTCCTTTCTTTATAAGCCGCCAGATTTGAAACTGAGTTTTAAAGAGGAGACGCTTAGGCGGTAGCTCGAGATTAATGCTAAATGTCCACTTTGGATGGCATAATTATTGTTTTTGTTTTACGCTGCATTATTCGGTTACCGGTTCGGACTTCGGAAACCTTGAACGAGAGTATAATGTGTATTTAGAATATAAATATGATGCAAACTTAAGTATCTATATTGATGTCTATAGAAATGTATCCATTAATGAAAGTGATGGACTGATAGAAAATAATCTGTGAACTTCGAGTTAGAACATATGTGGTCAATTACTTGTAGTTAGTGAGAGGGTTAATTGATTTCGCATTTATCCTAAATGTGAGAGGCAATGTGAACTAAGTGTATTACCGAAGTCCGAAAAGAATAAAGAAAATAGAAAGTGATGGAGGGATACAAAATGATCAGTGAACTTCGAGTTAGAACATATGTGGTGAATTACTTGTAGTTAGCTGATGAAGAAAGATGTGAGGGTTAATTGATTTCGTATTTATCCTAAATGTGAGAGGCAATGTGAACTAAGTGTTTTACCGAAGTCCAAAGTAAATAAAGAAACTAGAAATAGAATGTAGATGTTTTTTTTTTTATTATTGTGTTAATCATTGAATAAAAAGATAGAATATGAAATGATTAAAATTTTATTATAAACTAAAATAAAGAATCCCTTGACTGACCATAACCAAAGAAAGGATAAAATGAGCTGACTATAATCTCTAAACGAGTCACCCATACACCCTAGTACATCTTTCTCGCCTTTCCGGGCATCCCCCAAGGGGAGGGGGGGGGGGGATTTCAAAGTTACTTATTTGCCCCTTATTATGTATTCAATTATCATAGAATTTGGACTACTTGCATATCTGTTCCCCTTTGACATTGGAGCCTTATTATGTATTCCTTTAGGAAGATGCCATAGCTAGTTTACATGGTTACATTCCGCTTCTCCTACAGAAATACACGAACAATAGGGCGAGTACACCTGATTTGAACACACTTGATGCGGGAATGCCATATTTCCCATTGCCGAACAGTCCTCTTAGGAAAGGCGATAAATATAGTAGGGCCAATACGCTGCACAGTATCTCCCCTAACCCTCGACCATCTACACCATACGCTTGTCGCTGCACCAAACTTGACGAGGCCATTGTTAAGGATAATAGATGCAAGATCACAACTGTTGTCCCTGGTATGAATATTGGTGATCCATCAAAGCTGAACCTTCCCTGAGACTGATTATTAGCATCGTTGTCTTCTGATGAAGATTGGTCCTTCTGTGTTATTTCAAATACAGTTTGAGATATGCCTAGGAGCTTGAGTACGAGGCTCAAGAAGCCAAACAGCCATGAACTTATAGGATTTATTCTGCTCATCTTCTGATTGTTCCACCATATTTTTGTTGAGAATCCCATCTGATAGGATTCCCATAGTGTGTAGATATTGTAGCTGATGAATAGTGCCACGAAAATGAATATGGCCGGCTCTTCTATCTGCATCATGAAATTGTCATTTAGAACTTTCACCATCCCTGGGATATTGTTGTACGGTCGAAAGTGATGAATGTCTGCTTGTACTTACAGTGATTTGATGTATCAAATGCTTCTTCAGCTCAGAGTCCGTATTTGTTCCTCATTAAGCCTATCTTTCAATCCTATCCTTGTTTGTGGCCTATTAATTTCTCTTGAAAACATTGATCCCCTAAAGTAATTAAATACCTTTTGGCTGTGTGGCTTTGGGAATGACTAATTTTACTTTTGTTATCTCAGACTGCTTGAGGCGTAGAATGGGGGTTTGTAGTTAGTTGCATAGGTATGTTTGAGAGTAAATAAACAAATATAGAGGCTGGGTATCGTAGCAAAACAAGAAACTAGAACTTTTAAGATCCTCACCTTGGGCAAGAATGTAGAACCTGTGATGATACAATATGCAGGCAGGACAATGTAGAAGAGCTCAGGGATCGAGCGCGGGCCCCAAGTGAGACACCATAGGTATGACAAGCAAGTCCTTAACTGAAGTTTGCCACGAATGACGCCTATAGGTGGACTAAGTTCACTACATAGGATCTCTAGAAGCCCTGTCGTCCATCTCTTTTGTTGGGTTAATATAGCAGGTCCATCTGAAGGTGCGCAGCCTTGGAAGCCATCTGGTTTAGGTGCGTACAATACTGATTTCCAGCCATTTGACTGAATTCTCAACCCAGTAAAAACATCTTCTGTTGCCGATCCATACCTCAATCCCACCTGAAATCAATTAAAGTGAGTTAGTCTCACATTCTGTCATGGATAGTAAATGAATTGTAATGGCGGACCTCTTTGCCCCAGCAGGTGTCATTCTCATAATCGCAGCTAGCGAGATAGTTTGCTTCATCTAGTGAGGATGAGATACTGTGATGCCACTCGTATGCTGATCCTGACAAAACTTGAGCGGCTGATTTACAAAATCTTGTAGAATTCCCGAATCTCTGTGCTATTTGCTTCTCCGATAAGCCTTCTGCGAAAAGGGCGCGCTTGTATTTGTAAAGTTAGAAGATCAAGGATTTTTCTACCATGAAAATGTATTTCCAGATAAAGGTAGACTCTGTGTTACCTTTAAAATGGGATGACTCTTCTGGTGTTGAGCCGTAGATAACTTTCCTTCTGTGAAAGCACCCCGTGCCTCCATAGAAAGGTCCTTGATATGAATTCATTCCCCGACTTAGAAACTGTGGAACAAAATAACCCAACACGATGGAGGTTTAGACGTTTATCGCAACATATACTGGTCACGATTCGAAGTTTGGGTCGAACTAAAGCTGAAAATCTATTTGTTCTCTTCATGGTCTGAAGCATGCTTACATGTTGGTACATGACAAATAGCAGGTTTCCATATGGGTCCGATTCTGGTGCGTCATAGAACTTCTGAGGCAACTGAATGTAGCCAGAGTCTCGCTCACTTTTGGAACCAAGAAGTAGGCACATTCCTTCAAGCACAACTCTAGGATTGTTGGCGAACATGTCGCAATCCAAATTTAGCATGAAAGGAGCATTGGTCATCAAGCCAGAGACTCTAGTCTGATTATCATAGTAAAAAGGTAAACATTATTGTCAGTTCAGAGCAGAAGATAATAGGATGGAAAATATAGCATAATGATGGGATGATGAGATTGATCCATAGTCAGATTACGTGTTCTGAACTTCTGGTAATCAAATCGAGTATGATTGATAAGTAGATGCTGTTACCAGAACATTCATGGCACCAGCTTTGTAATGATGGAGGCTCTTCGGGCGCTTCTCCCGTGCTATGTAAACAATATGGGGTACTCCCTCCGCATGGCCTTTGTTCTCCCTTATGATCTACATGTACGTGAGTCGATCAATATTATGGTTAGGCTCAACTGGTTGACGAAAAACCCATTTTACATGTAGGGGAACAGATCTATGCATATCTGTATGCGTTATGCGTCAGGCCAAAGACTGGATTGCTACCTTAACTATTGGCTGATGGTTATTTCTTGCTGTATCATTGAAAGCTGCAAAATCGCCAGCTAAATCGATTGCATAAGATCCTTCTGCTGCATCTTGTATTTTTTGGCTCAGTTCTTTATACTCATCCTGCCAAACGACATTCCTTGAGAGTGTGTCGATATTTTCTTACCGGAAAACTTCCATTGATAGGAATGAATCTAAAAGAGGACTGACCTTCATCTTCCGCCAATCTTGGAGAAACCCTGGAGTCTCGTCTTGGGATGATGAAGATTGGGAGAAGTAACGAAAAGGCGCCCGAACTTGAACACCATACTTTTTACAGAAGGGAATCCACTGCTCTGCAAACTTGGAAGCTTGCTGAAGTGAATAAAAGATAAGAGGAGAGCACGCATCATCGGAGACATAGCAGGCGAGCTTGTTAGCCGGATAATCAACTGCCAACAAAGAGAGCACTGTATTGACAGTGAGAATAGGAGGCTCTAGCACTGCGTCTGCTGTGGTGACAAAAATGTCCAGCGGAGGCAGATCATTTACCCTGTCATCAAGACCCACAGCTCATGGTAAATTCCCTTCATTTCTACAATTTTTTTGCCCATAATTCTGTTGAGTAAAAATGTCGACATGAAGAGCCACTCGGTGAACATTTTGATCAAACTATTTTCTTCATGTTCTTGAGTTTTTTGATAAGCTGATTTCTTAGTAAGCATCATGGTGGCTAACTACTGAACAAAAAAAAGAAAAGAAAAGAAAAGAAAAAAAGAAGAAGAAGAAGAAGAAAAGTACGGCATAGGATGCTACCTTTTGAGGAGGCGATCGGGATGAGTGATGTACTCAACGAACTCCCATTTCGTCGAGGTTGTGCAAATCCAAGCAAAAGTGAAGCATGATTCACAGAGAAGCGCTACAATCCAGGTAAGTTCTCTATGACTGCGGAGTGAGACGAGGCGATAGGCGAGGAGAGAAAAGAGCAGGAAGAGGATGAGGAGATTGAAAGCTCTATGAAGTTTGTTCGTTACAGAAATCCTCTCGCAAAGATCAGAGGTACGATTTTGATCCTCCTTGTTAGCCATTTGAAATATGGGATGTTTGAGTTTTGTGGCCTGTGTTGTGGGAGTAGAGTGCATCATACCTGATAGGCTTATATATAGGATGCAGCTTCAATAGAGATACTTGCTACAGCTCGTTGATTCAGTATGTCATTGATGAGGCATTTGGAAAAGGTCGTTTCTAGTCTAAAGCTTGACCTTAGATACTGTTGTTGTCCAAAAATATAAGCAACATTGTTACCGGAGGTGTATGTCGAGATAAACTTTGACTTACACATAGGATAATCTTTTAGGTGGAACTCTGATAATAATTCAAATCAAGTAGTTTTACAGTATATTAGTGAAAAATTGATGTGTCATCTAATATAGCAGGGGAACTCCTATGCTTCTGGACAGAGGGACCATTCTTGATTTACATCATGATATTTAGTAGTAATTTTTTCCTGCAGCATCAACCAAGTATAATGATTTGGTTCGCGTGTTCAAGTCTCATTCAACAGTTTTACTGGGGTACAAATTGTAGCAACTATCTCAACCAATAGAGGAAACAAGAGTTCTTGGCAACTTACATGTAGTTACTTATGTTAAGCTAGTTGTTATGTTTGTTTCTTATTTGTTTGCAGTTGTATGTTTTGCGTAATTATCCATGAAAAGCAAGTTTTTCTTGCTTCTTGTTTGAGTTCCATAATTTTTTTCTTCTGTGCATGATTATCTGTTTTGTTACATTCTTTGCATTCTCTCTTTTTTTACATGCTATTAGAGATTTCTATTTATTTGCAGTTGTATGTTTTGAGTAATTATCCATGAAAAGCAAGCAAATTTTGCTCCTTTATCTATGTTATTGTAGCCGCCTTATTTTTTAGCTGATAACGCAAACCGGATGCTGCACAGATTTATTTATACTGCTGTCTATTCGTTACTTCTATGTCTTACGACTTAGACATAGAAATATAGTGTACTTAGCCAAGATTAGGGACTGTATTCTAGATTTCAGAACTATATCTTGAGTGTCAGCGTCCCTATAAAATATTAGGTATACCTTCTGTTTCGTCGGGATTACAAAATTTGCACCAATAGTATGACTTTGTTACGCAGCTCATCCACAGGTACGTACACGTTACACCTTCTGTTTCGTCAGGATTACAAACATTAGGTGCCTTGATCAATCCAGATTTGATCGTGCATGGCTATTTATACGATGGTGCTTTCACGATAACAGTTGTTCCGTATATAAAAGGAACATGACTACGAAGTATTGTTGTGCTTGGCTCTTCGATGACACTAATGTTTGACTGGCAGTTGATAATATTGAGCAGTCAACATTATTAGATTGATTATTTGAAGTGTATCGATATAGTCTTGGTCTTTTTTATTGAAGTATTAATATTTTGTGTGGTTGTACGCTCCTGTAAAATTGGGGTCAACCCCAATTATTTGTAGTGACGCAAATGGTAATCGATGCACACTTTATTTGTACGTTGAATTTTCGCTGTTGAATCAATAAATCTGTGACAAGGAAAGAAAATTAACAGGACTTTTGTCGCCCAATCAACTTCATTGCTACCTCTTTCACATAGTTATAGCCCAAATATGGTCCGAACTAGTATTGTGTGTGACTTTAATCTTTCTTTATTTTATTTTATTTGTGGTCAGATTTAATCATCTTGTTAATCAGTACTCCAGTATGTGCTGTTTGTTTGAGGCTGATACTTTCAACATCACCGTATTTAACGATGTACCCCTATCATGTAGAGCAGCCGCATTGGACTCGTTGATGTGTTCCATGTGCTTGGCGGCTCAGAAATGTCACATGATGCGAATTCGGGTTATCTATCTTACAATAAGATGATAAAAAAAGGTTTATTCAAGATAATCAATTATTTTTTAATCACAAGTTCAACATTGTTGAAAGACATTAAGAAACAGGCCAATTCAATATATTCTTTATTTTTGGTTGTTTTAGAATAAGGTGAATTGGTAGGTATTGCTCAGTCATTTGGAATAACAAATATTTTACAAATTCGTCTTCTCTAAATTATATATTTTGATGTCGGTTAGATATAATATCTTAGTATGACTTAGCTAACTATCCGAAGTTTCCGAGAGACATAAATTAAGTTGTGACAGTCAAGAATCCACATATTTTAGTACTTTCAGTAGTACTATATTGATGCTAATCTTCACTTTGACTTCATATTTCTAAAAATAGAGAGGTGAGGTCATGCATCACAACATATATGTAGGGAGACATGTAAACTCTAGAGAGTAGAGATAACCCATTTACGGAGGGAAATTGCTAACCCCCTCCAACTCACCCCCTTCGGACCCCTTCTTCTTGTTACCCATTTATGGAGGGAAATTGTTAACCCCCTCCAACCCCTTCTTCTTGTTACCCATTTATGGAGGGAAATTGCTAACCCCCTCCAACTCACCCCCTTCGGACCCCATCTTGTTCCC
>JAOVYX010001091.1:0-12959 GCA_035668315.1 Drosera spatulata | reverse complement strand
ATTTAGATTCCAGGAGGTCTACGAGTGGGTATGTTTTTACTTTCTGTGGTGGACCTGTGAGCTGGAGATCTGTGTTGCAGGATGTGGTTGCGTTGTCTACCACGGAAGCAGAGTATATGGCATTGACAGAGGGTGGAAAAAAGGCATTGTGGTTGAAGTATCTGGTTGAGGAACTTGGGTTCAAGCTGGAAAAAGATGTTCGCATGTTATGTGACAGTTAGAGTGCGATCTACTTGACAAGAAATCCGGTGTACCATGCTCGGACGAAGTATATCGATATTCGTTATCACAAGATTAGAGAGTGCTTGGATTTCGAGGTTGTAGATTTGCAGAAAGTTCATACAAAGGAGAATGCGACAGATATGCTTACCAAGATAGTTTCCAAGATCAAGTTTGAGCGCTGCTTAGACTTGATCAACGTTTGTTCGTGCTGAGTTTGTGATGGAGTATCCCCGTCACGCGAAAGGGGATGTGAGGACGTGCCAGGCTGTGGCATGAGAGTTCATTAGTGAGTTGCTCGGATATGGATTGTGAATTAAATATCAAAGTTGGAGATTATTATTATTTGGTGTTGACTTTTTAGATTTTTTATTCCCTATAAATAGACCCTTATTGTGTAGAAAATAAGGTGAGAGAGAAACTAGGGTTTTCAGAGCGATACACAGGAGAGAGCGATCTCAAAAGAAAATCTCTATAATCTGATTAGTGAGTTTTTTCTTCCCCTTGAGGGTTTTTCCCACGTAAATCTGGTGTCGTTTTTCGTTTCTGTTACTTATCAATTGTGCTTGTGAATTGATCGTTTGCCTGTTGGATTACAATTCTGAGATTGTTTCGAGATTTAAATCGTAACAGTTTTCCATCCCAACACCTAAGCTCACAAGCTCGGAGCCTCATTAGTCAAAGTAGTATAATTTTGTACAGTCGATTGAAAAATCTTTTTTATAACAGCAATTGTGTGTACCCTTCGGATTGCTTTGTTGATGACTATGTAAAATCCGTGTGTTTATGAATGATAATTTGAAGGTTTTTTTTTTTTTTGGTTTGTCGTCATTATTAAAACAACATTTAAATTGATTGAAAATGGTAATGCGAACTTTAAAGTCACAAGATCTCTTCTCCTACATAGGTAGCCACCGCAAGATTATATTCTTGTTTGAATCATTGTATCTTTGCAACATTTAACTATTTACAAGGCTTTGTTAGAACGTGGACCAAAGTTAAGGTATAAAACCTTACAAATCTCGCTTGCTAGGGATACAGCGATGAATGCATTAACAAATATCATTACAGTTCGCCATCATGATCCGCTAGTCCGGCTGCTCAGTTCTTGCATCACCATGTCTATATGTAGTCGTTGAGAAGGATCCTCGTTGGTGCAAGCTACAGCAATGTTTGTTAACTTAGTGGCCTCAGAACACGAGAATTTCCCGATAAGTTTCTGTCAGTGGGTTTGTTATAAAATCAAAAAGAAAAAAGAAAAATTTTGGTGACAGGACCCATTATTATTTGAGAAATCTTGAGAAATACAAAGAGAATTCTCGATGGTGCGAAAAAAAAAAAGACAGTAATTTGTAGAGGTTTTGAAAAAGTTGGACACGCCAAGCAATCGTAAATTAAGACGATGAAACCTTTCTTATAAATTGCAGGTAACGCAGCAAAACAAGCAAAGGGAGCATAGAACAGGGGAAAGTAAAAGCATCGGGATGGAGAATTTAGAATAAACAGGATTTATGTTTATGTTATCTTCTTATTAAAAATTATCCAGTTATAATAATATTTAAAAATTATTCTAAATATTATATTATTATTTCAGGGATGAATTTTTTTGTATCAAAAATTCATCTGAATAGTGAAAAATATTTCTTGATTGTATTTGAATGTAATCCCAAGAACGAAATGAATCACGTAAATCTGTATATCATGATGCATATTTATTTCCTACTATTTATCCCAGTTACTTTTTTTTAAAAATTATTTATATCGAATCGTGAAGATCAGATCCGTCTATTTCCAATAGTTTCTGGTCAATGAGCTCCTCCAGATTGCAAGTTTTAGCTTCATCTCGCGTCTTGCTGGATAGTTGCCGCTTCCCGGAAAGGATCTGCAAGACCAGGATTCCAAATGCATATGCCGCTCTGCTCTGTGAACCCGCCTGTGGTAATATACTCTGGTGCCAAATATCCCATGGCGGCACTAAATTCCAGACAGATGGTGTCATCTGCTAGTATTTTGCGTAGACCAGAGACCAGGATAAGTGGTCTGATCTCCTGGTCTAACAAGATCGTTTCTGTTGATAAATTTTGATGAATTATTGGCAGCTTGACGTACGGCATTGTCTTCATGTAACTACCTGGAAGGAAGAAGAACTTCCATCAATAAAGACAAATTCATATACTTTATAGCTTTTTATAGCTTAACAGTAAATAGTAACTAATGTGTCATCCGCGCGTGGGGAGAACATTGTAATTACATCAGTGGCCAATTATTCACAAATTAATTGTTTAGTAGAATTATTTATTTTGATATTGTCAATATTTTATTTATTATATATATATATATCGTGTTGAATATTTCTGAAATTATTTTGATTTTATCAACAATATTTATTTGATTTTCAAACTACATACAAGTTTTCATGTTAAAACAAAAATATGAGTACCTTTTATCATATCACAAATGATACATCTTTTCATTCATTCGATTGTCAAATCAGTAAACTAACTTAATAAAATAAAATAAATAAATGAAAAATATCAAAATGATTTTTTTTCATTTTTTTAATGAAGGTGTAAATGATGTAATGTGGAAAAAAAATTTATCTTTTATGTTTTAGTTAAGCATTACATGTTGTAATGTCAAATGAGCGTGATACACTTGTGACATACTATTTTGGCATAGCGTTGTGGCGTATCATGTACACCGAACTCTAAATTTATATAATATAATACATAAAGCCGTTTTAGTATATACCTGGACGTTTTAGTATATATACCATGTAAACCCAACTCTGAATTTATATACCATGTATACCCAACTCTGCACGGAACAACTTTAATATAAACTTTAGTATCTATTAAGATTCGTGAATTATAAATAATGATTCTGATAATTATATATCATACATATGTGAACTGTAATTTTATGTATGTAAATTATCAAAATCAAAATAAATATCAAAACATAAGAAAAAGTTACATTGAGTTCCAATACATAAAACATATCAGTTTTTTCTTTTTTTTATTTGGTGTGGGGTGGGAGAGGAACAATATAAATACACATCTTTTATATATTGATGCAAAATAAATTTAACTACATGAAATTATCATCATATTATTTAACGTATTTAATGAGATTCTTGCAATTACAGCAATTACGAAGGGCCTGAAAGCGATACATGAGGCTGTGAAAACTGAAAAAGCAACACACTTTACCCACACATGTTGGGTCAAATAATTGGGAGTTTGGTTTTCAGAGTTTAAATTTTAATAAAAAATAGATATTGAAAGAATTTTTTTTTTTTTTATGGTCCTTCGTGACTCGATCACAACACACTTTCAACGCTTGTTAACTTATTTTTCATGTGGTTGACTGTTGACTGTTAAGACATTATAGTGCGTTACACTCAGATAAAATGCCAAATTTAGTTGCAATCAGTTCATAGCCACCTGCGTGGATCAACATACTCAAGTTGACTCAAGGTGCATCAACGCACACTTGTTGCTCAACATGTATATATACACAAAATCTATAACAAACATCATTGTTCATATCATAAAAATGGACCCCGACACTAGGAGTTGCGGATCTGGTCCTTGCCCAGGTTAGGCTCACCATTCCTTTTTTTTTTTTTCTTTTTTTTTTTTTTTTTTTTCAGTACACCTATCGTGAAATCTATGATGGTCATTCATACATTATGATCCTAATATGTTACATTGTTACATGATTTGTTATCAGGGAAGACCATATGGCCGGAGCTGCTAGGAGCAAAGGGTTATGAAGCGGCAGACAAGATTGAGAACGAGAACAAACTTGTGAAAGCAATCATCGTACCTCCAAAGTTTTACGTCATTATGGATTGCAAGGGTAATCGAGTTTGGGGTTTTGTCGACGAGCATGGTCTCGTTAGAGATATTCCCCGCGTAGGCTAGCAATATTCACAGGAGTCGCGACAGCTGAAGGCCTGTCTGTTGAATTGTTACATTTAAGAGAATAAAATCACATCGAGTACTCTATGTTGTTATCATGATGAGTTTGAACTTTCAATTGTCTCTCTCTCTCTCTCTCTATATATATATATATAGGATTGAAGGGGATAAAGTGTTTTTAATCAAGATATCTAAAGATACTCATGAAACACGATGATGAACATCGTTTCTCAATGACCCGGCTCTTAGATGTGTACATCTACTCTACTGAAGTATGGTAACAAAAATTGAAAGCATTTCAACGCTCTAATTCTTAAAATTAGAAGCCATTAGAATGAACGGGTTTAAAATAATCCTTAAACAAGCTATATCATACTCGAATGTACGTGTAATCGATGACGATCAAAAAATTTATAAACACGATGTAAAAGTGTAGGTGACAATATCCATGTACAGAGTTGATGATAAACGATATCAATTATCGTGTTTTTAAGAATGTAGATGACAATATCCATATGTATAATTGATGATAAATAAGTCTTTTTTTTCACACTCACATATATATATATATATATGCAATCCAGGTTGAATAGTTCGTAATGGAATTAACTAAAAGTTGATACATGAAACGAGATCCAAAACGGAAAAATTGAAACATTTGGTAACTTAAACTTAAATAAAATGTCGAATTAAGCTGCAAATAGTTTAATACGTCCTGCTAATGTGGAGCAACACACTCAAAGAGCATGACCTCAATCGGTAAACCCACACTTTACCTGTGACTCATCATTTATATATATGCATAATCTCTGCCAACCCATTAATCGTAATTTCCTTTAAAAAAAATGGAGCCTTGTCAGAGGAGCTGCGGAGATGGTCCTTGCCCAGGTTAGACCCATGACCAATGAACATTGTCTTTAATTTGTTCTTATATTTGAAAGAATTGATATCCATTCATACACTATAGGGCAATATATGATGTATAAAACTGTGAAAATCACCATGAGAATTGAGATACGTTACATGGTTTGTTATAAAGGAAAACCAAATGGCCGGAGCTCATAGGGGCGAGGGAGAAGAAGCAGTGCAAACGATCGAGAAGGAGAACCAACACGTGAGAGCGATAATCGTGCGTCCAGGCTTTGTAGTTACTGATGATTGCTGGTGTACTCGAGTCTGGGTTTGGGTCGACGAGAACGATCTTGTTATCCATATTCCACACGTTGGGTAACGATATTTACAGGAATAAATCTCGATGACGTACTGTATCGCTTATATGATATTGTATGAGCTCTTCGAGTGCTGTAGCTAAAAGTGTACTAGTGAAGTGATCATGTTACTTGTTGATTAATTTGCCAAATAAAATTTGACACAAATTAAAACAAGATTCAACAACTAGAAATAGCTCTCCTTAAGCGCACGATAGAGTGATGGATCTGGAAAGTCCTCAAGTAATTAGTCCTCGTAGAGCTCATGTGTTAAATTGATATCTTGTCTATCAACCACTGACGTTTTGAAATGATTTTAAATAATCCGTTTTTCTTACAATAAAAACATGTAAAACATTTATGTTATTTTCATATTATTCACACACTAAATGCCATGCAGAATACTCTTAGTTGTGCGGATTTCATGACTTATTGACTGATCATGCTAGCAACAATCTTGATGCTCAAACTTCGACATTTCGCATTTATTGACGAATCATGCTAGTATTATCGATCATGATGAAATCTTTCAACCGTAATTCATTGATGCAATCGGCGAAGTGAGCATGTTACTTGCCGAGAAATGAACCAACTGGTTTTTTTTTTAATTATTATTTTATACAGAGGGAGTAAAATACCATATTACATGAAACAGATCTAATGACTGAAAGCAACACTTTCATACACGTTCTTTCCCTTTTAACAATTAGTAACACAGAAAACATGCCATTCAGTTCTCTTTTGACTACTATCAAATTCAAAACGAGGAAGACAATCACAAATTTTCCAACCATACAAACCCTAAATTTCCTCACATCAATACCCAATTCACACCTCCGATTCCTGTGTTTCAACTATAATTCGAGAAACCCAGAAGCTCAATTTTCGCTACCAGGTAAGAAATCTCTACTCCTGCAAGAACCCTTTTGATCCTTGGTTCAAAGCAAGAAGCAATTTTTAGGGTTTATTGCAAATCTGCTTGCGAAATTCGTGGTAGAATCACTTGAATCAGAGTCAAAGTAGCATAAATTGAAATACCCAGATCGAGAATCTTGTTGTTGAGTGAAGGGATTGTATAGAAATGGGTGAAAAGTTTGTGTTGAATGAGGAGGATCGGTCTGTAATGGAGGCTGGTTTGGGTGTTGATTGCTGTGAGTTCCTGGTATCGGCGGGGGGTGTGCCGTTGTCGGAGTTCGATTCTCTGGGTATTGAGTTGAATGATTTGAAGAATAGGTTGAGCAAAGTTGTGGAGGGATCATCTGGATGGGATTATGGTATTTATTGGCATCTTGCTGGGTCGAAGAATCATGGGTCAGTTTTGATTTGGGGAGATGGGTTTTGTCGCGCCATGGGTATAGTTGCCGATGATAAGGATGGGAAATCAGAAGATGGAGAGGAGAGGAGGAAGCGGGTTCTGAGGAAGTTGCAAGAGTGGTGTAGGGGATCGGGTGAGAACGGTGATGTTGCAAAGTTGGATGGTGTTTCAGGTGTGCAGATGTTGTACTTTGTGTCGATGTATTATTGGTTTGGGTTGGATGATTCTTCTTCTAGTCCCGTGCAATCTTTTACTAGTGGTCGGGCTATCTGGGTCTCGGATAGGGAACAGTGTTTAGTTCAGTATCAGTCTAGAGCTCATCTAGCTAGATTGGCTGGGCTTGGGACATTGGCATTTGTGCCTTTGAAGGGTGGAGTCGTAGAGTTGGGATCAACAAAATCGATGATGGAAGATCAAACCATGGTGCATGTAATAAAAGGTGCATTTGGCGAGCTGCAAACAATGGAGTCAAAGCCATTGCCGATGATTTTTGGGCACCAGCTTAGTGTCGGTGGTGCCAAGCCACCGGTATCAATACCCTTGAAGGTGGAAGATGGAGAATCTGGTGCATTTGAAGCGAACGGGATCCATGCTTTTTTTAATGGAAAGGAAAGAAATGGATCATCACATTCTAATGGATCCCACATCCAGGAAAGCGAGGAGAAACTGTTTTTGGGGCTGAATTTTGGGATTTTGAATTCAGGCAGTCATGTTTCTGGTTTGGAACAGGCTTCTGCTGAGGAGCCGTTGATGCAGACTGGTGGACCTAAGCCGAGAAAGAGAGGTAGAAAACCTGCTAATGGAAGAGAAGAACCGCTGAATCATGTGGAAGCGGAGAGACAGAGACGTGAAAAGCTTAACCAGCGGTTCTATGCACTGAGAGCCATCGTCCCAAATATCTCTAAGATGGACAAAGCCTCACTCCTCGGAGATGCCATCTCTCACATTAATGATCTCGAGATGAAGATCAGGATGCTCGAGGCCGAAAGGGAGATGATGATAGATGGAACACAAAAGCAATTGGTTTCGCCAGAGATTGATTTTCGTACTAGACAAGATGAGGCTGTATTACAAGTTAGCTTGCCGTTAGAGGCACACCCAGTTTCCGGAGTCGTAAATGCACTCAAGGAGTTAAAAGTTACACAAGGCGAGGCGACTGTTACTGCCATTAATGATAAGGTTGTTCACACTTTCTCCATATGGACTCACCCCGGAGCTGCTGAACTTCTCAAGGAAAAGCTGTTGGCTGCTCTTCAGGATTGATCCTCCTCTACGTCAGAAACCACTTGTATCCTCATGTAGAAAACTTATACAAACATTGCTCCCTTTCTCTCTCTCTCTCTTTCTTTCTCTCTCTCTTTTTTTTGGACGATAAGTTTACTTGCTGATTTGTCATCTCAAATGTAACATCTTACCATACATAAAGTCCAATAGACTGGTTTGAAATATAAGTTGTATTTCAGGCTCTGATGATCTCATACATTTTCCCTGACAATGGATGAAGTTATTCTGCAGATTTTTATTTGAGTCTGGATTTTTTTGCTGTCTGTTTATGCTAGCTGATGATAACAGATGCTATGTGATCATCTCGTGATACAATGATTGGTCAAGCAGATCAATCAATTGCCAAATCATCAAAACTTACACATGGTAGAATTATGTACTTTAGCCATCGATTTTGAGTACTTTGTACATAAGTTATCGTTCAGGCTATGCTGGCTAGGCTATACAAAGCGCTAAACCTGGACCCATGCGACTCCCCAGGTAGAGGATTTCAGTCTTTTAGACAATAGCTAACTAGTAGCGGCACCATAAGACCCTGGCGGCTGCCACCACTGATCCTACCGGCGGTTACTCCTTCATTAAGGGTTGTTACACGGACCACCGTTGCTACCAGGGATGTTGGTGCATGGGATAGGCCCGGATGGCGGCACGGGCCCTCTGGTAGGGCCTGTAGTACCATATGTAGCCCATCAAGATCCTTCTTGAGCCATAGATGATCATATTCTCCTATTGTCCTCATTGCTTCAGGAGCCTCAAAACTTGTACTACTTACAAACAGATATGTGAAAATAATCAAATTTACGTAGTTTCTACCTTTACGAAAACTCGTTTTCTATCTTTATGAAAACTATCGACGAGGTTGATGGTGTAGTTTGTTGGTTGGTGAGTAGAAATATATAGAGAGAGAACAACTATGAACAAAAAAAAAAAAAATGATTATTGATTTACAGTAATTAATTTGAGTCACAAGGGCATAGGTTTGGTGGATTATTGTTGAAGGTGCCTCAAATCGTCTTCTCCGCGTGGTCCGTGTTGTCCGCGTGGCTTCTCCTTCCCGTGTTCTCTCCGTGGGGAGTCCGTGTTTTCGCGTGGCTTCTCCGTGTTTGATTCTTAGTATAAGAAGAGGATTAGTGGAGAGCAAAGAGGTAGAGAAAGGGAGCAAGAAGCTGCGAGAGAGGAGAGGAAGAAAAAGCAAAGGAGAGGATTTGAGTGACAGAGAGGAAGTGTGATGAGGATAAGGTGTGGGGTTCACATATATCCACATAAAAACATATTGAGGATTTAAGGGATTTGTTTTAGAGATTATTATCTCTATCCCTTATTGTGAGATTCTCAATATTTTGAATGTACCTACTTTTGTATTTCCTCATTTGTCGTCGGCGACCGTCCGTGGTTTTTTCCCGCAAAGGTTTCCACGTAAAAATCTTTGTCTCATTAATTTTGCGCACTTGTTATTATTTGTGTTTATAATTAACAGACCCATTGGTAACAATTATGTTTAGATAGAGAAAACTCAAGGGAAAAAACTGAAACTTACTCAGAAATTTAGAAGCTTGACTTTGAAGATGGAAGTTTTGGCAGTATCCAAGACAAAAGGGTGGGTTGAGTCCTAACAAATGTGTCGCAGAAAAAGGAGCAGTTCTTACGTTCTCATCAAATATACAGCCACTGTTCCGTGGCAAGTCAACAGAGTAGTTAACTGATTTTTCATCGAGCGATATCATGCGATGCAGCGAAGAGGTTTGAGAATTCATATTCCTCGACTCTTAGAGGCAGCTCGCCAGCTCGGCCGATTTCATTGTGATGAGAATAAATCTGCGATTGTTACTCAGTGATGAAATCATGCGCCAGCATTGTTATCGTTTTTACTGTTCTAATTCGTTATTCACCACATCTGAAGATACATCCCCTCTCATAATGGCGGTCATTGTAAGGGAAGGTAGTCAACCTTGTATCTGTATTAATTAACAAATCATTGACTGGATCTCCTCACTAACATCTTAACAATCATAGACTTGTCATTTGGTCCATAATTACTTTCTGGTTTTAAGGATTTTAGGTTTTTGTTATACTTAGACCTTGAAAGCAACCATTGTTTTACCTAAATTGTCACATATATGGCGCCCACTATGATGCAAAAACAAAGACAAAGCCATATCTTCGTGCACTAGAGCTGTTTCTCAAGATTCTGAGGCTCTGAACTAGAACAGCAATGTGAGATAATAATACCAAGTAACATTCCTTGGGATAATCCAAGCTTACTCAGAGAGTCTGAAGGTTATTGAACTTAAGCCGATTCTAAGTACACAATCTCGACTTTAAATTCCATCGCTTATACTTTACCACACATTTGACAGGAACGCGAGGATAATATTTTCACTAGTCCACTAAACATGAGCACTGAACCTGGCGCTCACAGGGGGCAGCAGGAAACGAATTACAGTTATGAAAAGCTAACTTCTCACTAGTGCCTAGACTTGGCATAGTCCGCAGAGAAGATGGTACATAGACCTTGGAAGGATCAAAGCCATGATCAAGAAATCGAAGTAGAGAACTACACCATACATAAACGCAACAAATATTCACATAGTTGAATATCAGGGTCGAACCACATGTTTCACGATATTAACACCAGTATCATATTAAAATAGAACGAACAAGAATCTGTATGGAGCTATACAATGGCAGTTAAAAAACATTCTACAATAATCTAACCGAACCATTCGGAAACCTATTTACAGAACAATTCATGTTCAGGAGAGAGTGCTATACTTGCAAGAAAGAAAGGAACAGCGAATGGAGGCGAAGCCACATCAAGGGGACTGCTCCAAGTGTAAGCCACTGTGTCACGCTCTGATACTGGTAAAAAGCAGGACCGGTGTGGCGCAACATTAGCAAACAATGATTCGAGACTGACTGACTGAGAGGCAACTTCAGGTGAACAACCAAAGTTGACAGCAGACTGCTGATTTGAGCATCCAACAAAAGATAATGGTGGTGGTGGTAGATAGGGAGCGGCGTTGAAAGGGGTAAGACAGGAAATTTACGGTATTTTTTAGCACTCTTAAGTGGTTGTTGAACGTCCATCATTTATATTAATATGGAATGCTGATGTTGAAAGTTGATTTGATGACGGTATACTGTACTGATGGATAGCCGGAGTTTGTAGAAGTCACTGGCAGAAGGTCTATATTCTAACTGTACACATAGAAATGCTTCTGAAATCGGAGGGAAACTGGAATGGAGGTTTTTAAACTAAAGATCTCCCGCTCTTCTTCCATGGATGGTAGATTTGAAGATGAAGGACATTGCTCCTATTACACTGTCGGGATCTTCGAATTCCAGAGGCATCAACTCCTTGCAGAAAGGTCATCGCGTACAGCTCTTCATTAAGTGTGACGAAGTCAACTGATGAACCAGGAGGGGCCTTCCTTGGCACTACCGCCTCCTTCAGCCACCGATTCAAAGTCATGTGATATCTGTTGCAGAAAGACGACATAATCAACATCCAGTAAGTGGATCGCAAATTCACAAGCAACGTAAAAGATTAGTGAAATCTGGTTAACACATTGGTTAGTATCTGGATCAACTTCTTCAGTATCAGGGGCTAACATGAAGGTCGAACAATAACTATATCAGTGCGCTCCCCTACTCCTAGTCCATATGCATAAACCAAGAAAGCCAATGCCATACACACTTTTATAAGTTCAAGAGAACACTTTTCTTAGCTCAAAAGATTTTAGAAGTACAAGGACAGATTGCCAAATGCCAATAACGTATACTCCATTACAGTAAGAACAGCGAAGAGCATACATTTTGCTATGATTCCATCAGGTCCCTGATAAAGCAAGTGTCCTCATGGTTGGCTATAAATATTGCAGACCGATTTGACTACTTACAAGCAGTATTATAAACTTATATACCAAACAGGAAAAATACATTGATTAGGTTTACTCAGATATTCAGCCTCACGAGACCATGTAACATAGTCTCACTAGTCATCATACATGCTATAGTGATCCAGGTTAACACACTTCTTATTTATTCACAAACTTGGCATACTTCTGATAACTAAAACATCTCAAACTACACTAAATTCTGGAGGACAAAATTTAATACGTTGAGCCTTTCAGGCACACCTAACAAGTAGGCTAATTCTGTAACTGGTATAGAGTATGACTTCTCAGAATGACTCACGAGAAGAAACACTTCAGAATGTGATATGCATAAATGGAATATAGGTCTGTTTCTGCGTCATGACACAACCAAAACATTCATGCCACATACATAAAAATTGGTAGGAGGCCAAATGTATCACCAAGAAAAATGAGGGTAAATCAATGACCTTATGCTAACAACAGCATCTCGCATCCTCTTTACAGACCTCACTTATCCATGGCACCATAGTTGCACAGCAGTTTTATTATCTCTCGACATAGCACAGAACACTAAACCAGATCATTTTGAGTCCTCTTCCCCAAACCTAAGTACTGTAAAACACTTGACCAGACAAAAGTGCAAAACAGATATCCATTCAGTTTCTTCTAGAAATTCAAAATAGCGAGGAAGCATGTGTCAATGAACACACTAATCAGACCTCCAATTTTTAACAGGATTTCTAGCCTCTTCCATCCTAAGAACAACCACTAAATAGTAGTGGCGAATCTCTTTTAAGCTACGTGAATACCTAGCTGGCTTTCAGAATACGCATCTATCTATTATATCACACATGTTGTACAGAGCACTTTCCTTGCAGTCATATGCTTGAATAAGGCCTCTGTAATCATAAGAGCCACATCTAGATGAAGAAAGAAAAAAAATTAGCAAATGGAGTATCGACCAGGTAGGCAACTAGACAAAAAATACATGAACAATCCTTCACCTGAAAATGATATCCTCATCAAGCATGAACACCCCCGTCACACCCTGACCCTCCTCATCCTCTACCAGAACAATCTTCCCATTCCTCACCCTCCCCCCACCCCATACATCCTCAACAACCCTCCA
>JAOVYX010001090.1:0-12959 GCA_035668315.1 Drosera spatulata | reverse complement strand
AATATAATGATATGAAGAAGTTATATAATTTTATTACGGGTTAGGATCTGAAGAACTTATTACAAGGATCAATATTCCACACACAAATGACCCCTGATGAATCTAAAACAAAATATGAAAAAATATCCCCATCGGTCAGCGACGAGCGTTGCTCGGCCTCGAACTTCCTTCTCCAGCATTGTTAGGCAGCCTTATTCAAAAAAGGTCAGGCACGTCTTCAACGGGTGGAGCAATAGGTGGCGCTTGAACGCAAGCTTCCTCGTTTAGACAGTTCTGGCGGTTATGACCAGGTTGCCGGTAGTTTCTGCACCTAGGTCTTGAAGAACTAGAACTACCGACTCTGTTGGGACAACTCCGTACGTTATGCCCAACTTGCTCACACTGACGGCAACGGATGTCCCCACGGGCACGTCGAACATCCATCTAATTACGGATATGATGTGTCCTCGGTCTGCCCCTGTTCCTCTTCGTTTCCGGCCGAGGCAGGATGATGGGACCTTCGTAGGGTGGCCAGGCACTAGGATCACGAACAACCCTGAATTGGGGTGTCCAAGCGCTGAGATGATTGGTCATCTTGTAGCAATCATCGATGTATGGAATTGGATCTACATGAAACTGCATACAACACTTCATGGCGTGGCTCTAAGGATAGTGATATAGTTTCCATTTCCCACAAGTGCATGTGCGTTCCAAGAAGTTCACTTCGTGAATGTGGCTGTCTTTGGTGATTGGTTCGTTTCACAAACGACCGGTCTTCACTTCGAAACGTCCAGGATCGTGATGGAACATAGTGATGACATGACTGTGAGCCTTTTCTTCTTACTCTGAAAATAATGCATAACTAAAGGGCTCACCACCAATCCCTCAGCGATCTCAGTCTCAGACTTCATCCTTCGATCCGTGAAACAGAAATTGCACCGGTAGAATGTGAACTGCACCAGTGTAGTAAGAGGGACAGACCGACAATCCTTGAGCACAGAATTGAACATCTCTGATTGGTTGGTCGTCATGATACCGTATCTCCTCCCTCCATCATGAGCCAACGACTATTTCTCCACATCACATGCGTTCATTATCCACTCGTATGCCCTTTGACTCACGTGTTGGATCTTGTTCATCTCGGCTTCCCATTTCGTGATCGATCGCTCGTAACAGAGCGTCTTTAGTCGGTTTCCCCAGGCTTTGGAACTCATGTGTTTGCCAAAATTGCTGGCGAAGTGACGAGCACGTACACGATGGCATGCATTGGGTTCTGACCAACGCTCAGACTCGCGCATCACCCTCAAAATACCAGCATGGCGATAAAAAATGATACAAATTCCTGCTCTGTCACCCACCACCTATACAATGATAATATTGAAATGATTAAGAGTTGCATGTATTCCTTATCAATTAAAGTTTTCAACTTAGATTCAAAAATTTGGCTAACCTTTCTCAGACCTTCGAAGAACCAAGACCATGTCTCCACCGACTCCTTCCCTTGCACTGTAAAAGCAATGGGAAAGAGCTGATTATTAGCATCATATCCCACTGCAATGTACATGGTACCGTGGTACTTCCCCTTGAGAAAAGTAGCATCAACGCTGATCACGAGACGACAATGCTTCCAACCTTCGATTGAGGGTTCGAAAGCCCAAAAAACAGCATTGAACCACACGTGATTGGGAATATTCATCGGCGTACAGCAATAAACTACCATCAAACCAGGGTTGGCTAGCTTCATGGCATCCAAAAACTTAGGAAGCAGCACAAATGACTTCTCCCAATCACCAAAAAGATCTACAATAGCTTTCTATTTGGCAATCCATGCTTTCCTGTAACTGATCCTACGATGGTAATTCCCCTGTATCATAGTCCGAATGACCTTGACTTTCAATGAGATGTTCGCACATGCTGAATGTGATCCACAACAAACTGCGACGAGAGCTGGGCGTGATCATCCCCAAAATTCTGTGTGTTGCAAGTGTGAGCCCCGATAATTCTGTTGATCCTCCATCTATTGCTACCTTTTGGCTTAATGGCTCTGAGATGCCATTTGTAGCTACCTGGCTCATCTTTCTTCTACTATTTGCACCTCAAATCAATCATCGCTCACTTCGATGCCAACACACAGTATTGAACCCTATGACAGATGGCCGAATCTGCTACACAGTGTAAACAATTCTTCCGGGAATCAAACTCCATGCCAACCCTGAGGTCGGATTGAGACAGGGCAATAATCGGTTCGTCACGATTGTTCACTGCTTCTGGTATCCAGCTCACATCGATGTATATTGAAATAGGATGACTCCATCCTGGGGTCAGAGCAGCAATAACATTGTGCTCACCAACGTGAACGACATCATCAACATCATCCTCAGCCTCACCTTCTTCGACTAGCATATGATCCTCACCATCATTGACATCCTCACTGTCGAAACTCGTAGGGTCATCGACATTTTCATCATCCAATTCTTCATCATCTCATTGGAAATCAACCTCGTCTTCGCTGTCAACGTCATCGTCAAAGCTCGATAAACACTCGTTCTCACTGTATTGCATCCAAACAGTCCCTTCCGATGCTACACGAGTAGGGACAATGGACAGATCAACAGCAAGATCCTCATCGTCCTCATCGTCAGTCGTTTCTACGGTCATAGATGGTTAAGACTATGTTGGAACATATTGATGAGAAGGTACTGGAAAAGCTGAATGTGCCAGAACGTTGGGAACATTGCGCTTCACGTACCACATTGCATAACAACATTGGGCGTTCAGAAGTATGTCGAATGATGTTTGCAAAAACATATCGTCCTTCACTTGGAACATGTGTGACGTGCCCGGACTTTGAGACAGTTTAGCCCAGATTTTGATTTGGGACGGTTCCCAACCTACACCAGCTTTCTCACAGATGTCCATTGCATAATTTGTCAATCCCCAGCCAGGTGTGAAGTTCAAAGGAGTTTCGATTTTCTCTGGAACTGATAGTCGTCATTGATTTTCGTACATCGTGTATCCGAGTAACAAAAAATTAGAAATTGTTGGAATGCCATACCTATATCATTTTCAAACCATACAAATTGTGAATTCAGAATTACATGTTGCAACAACACGATGTACGAATCACTAAATCCCCTGAGTAACTGTTATATTTCACATTATTTTTGAATTATTATGTAGTAACTATTACTTTTGGCAATGTTTTATATTTGACGATACCAACTTCGTAATATTTAATACGCATCTATACAAACTAAATACAAACTGATTATTTTTTAATATCCGTATCATTTTCAGATTTGAATATTCAGAATTGATACCACTCCTAATGTTTTCTGAATTACTAAATACAAACTACTATTTTGTTAACACATTGTGAGGGAATTGATACTAAGTAATATCCGTATCATTATCAAATTTGAATATTCAGAATTGATATCACTCCTAATATTTTCTGAATTATTAAATACAAATTACTATTTTGTTAATAAATTGTGAGGAAATTGATACCAACTAATATCCATATCATTTTTAAATTTGAATATTCAGAATTGATACCAACTATTATTTTAAACATAGTTAAATAATCAAATCATAGACAAATAATAATATGTAGGTAACATCGTAGCATAAACATATACCATACAATGTGAGGAAACTAACCAATTTTGTCTAAATCATCTCCTTTCCTAACTTTCTAAAAATAACTTTATTTCCTAAGCACATCGTTACATGTTTCCTAAGCACATCCTAACTAGAATTATTTTTCTAATGTAATTACTTCCCAATCACATTGTTTTCTAAGTTAATTATTTTTTCTATTCTGATTACATACTAAGCACATCATTTCCTAACCTAACTACTTCCTAAGCACATCGTTTTCTAAGTTAATTATTTTTTCTAACCTGATTACGTACTAAGCACATCATTTCCTAACTTAACTACTTTCAACATACATCGTTTTCTAAATTAATTATTTTTTCTAATCTGATTACATCATAAGCACATCTTTTCCTAATCTAATTACTTCCTAAGTACATCGATTTCCTAGGTTATTTTATTTTCTAATCTAATTACATATTAATCACAGCATTTTTAAAGTTAATTACTTCCTAAGCACATCGTTTCTAAGTTAATTATTTTTCTAATCTGATTACATAGTATGCACATCATTTTCTAAGTTAATTACTTTCTAAGTACATGATTTTTCTAAATTATTTCATTTTCTAAGTTAATTATTTCGCTAAGTATATTATTTTCTAAGTTAATTATTTTTTTAATCTAATTACATACTAATCACAGCATTTTTTAAGTTAATTACGAACTAAGCACATCGTTTTCCTAAGTACTTCCTAAGCACATCGTTAATTACTTCCTAAGCAAAGTATTTCCTAAGTTAATTACTTCCTAAGTACATAATTTTTCTAAATTATTTTGTTTTCTAAGTTAATTACTTCCTAAGCAAAGCATTTCCTAAGTTAATTACTTCCTAAGTACATGATTTTTCTAAATTATTTCGTTTTCTAAGTTAATTACTTCCTAAGTACATGATTTTTCTATATTATTTCGTTTTCTAAGTTAACTACTTCCTAAGCACATCGTTTTCTAAGTTAATTACTTCCTACGTATTTCATTTTCTAAGTTAATTACTTCCTAAGTAAAGCATTTTCTAAATTAATTACTTCCTAAGTGTTTGGGAAATTTTTCCTAGGAGCTTGGGCGATGTGGGTTTGGGACATTTTTCCTAGGAGCTTGAAGGCGCCCTGCGCTTTTATTTGGCTTAAAGGCACCCTGCTTCTTTACTTAGCCTAAAGGCGCCCTGCGTCTATCTCTAGGAATCGCGCAGAGCGTCTTATCTCATTAAATTTTGAAAAGTAATCCATTTTGATAATTAAATTGTTTGTGAAATTAGTTTGATAATTTTGTTTATAAAAAGACCCATTTTAATACAAAACCCCATCACAAGAATTCAGAATAATGACTCCCATTTAATACCACAAGTACTACTCCTACTGAACATTTATCAAAATCCAACCAAGAATTAAATTAACTAATCCTTTCAAAAAATCAAAACAACGGACCTTTTTATTGGGCAAAAGACATTCCGTATGAATAATAAAATATACAAAAATTTTATCCTATTTTATATTTATTATAAAAATTATTTTCATAATGCTTTTAGAAATTATCGAATCCGGTCACAAAAATAATTGCTAGTATTACTCGATTTGTTCCCATTGACTAATCGAAGAAGTTGAATAGATTAGGAAAAAGGGTAGGTGATGGAGATGAATGAGTATGGTACTTTCGGCTTCAACCGGGCAAAACAAAACCAAAACAAAACAACACCAAATTACCGTCATCAATCTTCTCTTGCCCCCTTTTTCCTCTACACAGCAAACACACAGCTCAAACCACTTTCTTTTTTTTTTTTTTTTCCCCTCTCCTTTATTCCCACTTTTTTTTGGGTGAACCCTAATTGATTGCCTTCTGTTCCAATATTTTCTTCCCTTTTGTGAATTTTCCCACGTGGGTAATTTCAGTTTTTGGTGCTGCCCATGTTTTGATTTTTGATTTTGATTTCTTACCCACTTTGGGTGCTCAGATTCGTCTGTCTGGGTTTCACAGGTTTGTGAGGAGTTCCTTGTTTTTTGTTAGAATTATGAAAATCTTTGAGTTTGAGAGGCATAATTTCATGTTTGTGTTGTGAATTTTGGTTTGTTTTTTGTGTTGTGTGTGATTTTTTGGTTCTAATTTGATGTACTTTTATTTTTTTGGTTGTTTTGATTTGGTCTTGACTTCCATGGTAGCCTGGAAATGGTTATGTGTTTGGTGGGTGAGTTGAAATTGTTGATTACAGGATATACCCAGATGATAGTGTTTATTTTGGGTGCCCAGTTGCTGAACTTGATGATTGCTCATGATTTGTATCTGTGGGGAGTACTAGATGCGAGCCTTTAGAGATAGAAATGGAACTTATGCTTCGTTGTTTACGCCAAGGGGTCGGTTATGGTTTCGGGATTTGTTTCCTGGTTTTGAGCGTTATTGGGTTTGCGGGGAATCTGGCTGTGATCTGGGAAAAAGTTTTGGTGATAGGAATGCCAAGCTCGTGTTGAAATTTCGATGTTTGTATGAGTTTATCCACACCACGCGGAGGGCGATGCTCCTTTATAGTATGTTATTTTGCTTTTACGCTAACCGGGAAAGTGAGGACAACTATATTTGAAGATTTGAGCTTCATTTTGAGTTATGATCTGATTAGATTGTATTCTTGATTGAATTGGTATGCGAATTGTTGATATATTCATCTGATTGGTATAAATCTTAGATTGGATGTGTGGTGTAGAAATAAGTAGTTACTCTCTTTGGCTGATACTCGGCATGATGCTCGTTGCTAGTTGGTAGATGTCGCCTGATTTATTCGGCTCCTGTACAGGTCCAAGAGCATCTAAGACATTGCACGGCAATTGACACGCTTCCGTCACGCAGCATAAACATTTCAAAGCTCGAGGAGGAGGAAGTATTTTCTTATAAAGGGGGATTGTGATTGAGAGATTGCGTTCTCCATGGCGCTTCACCGTAATCTCCATGCTGCCAGAGGGCCTGATTCAGGTTTGAGCTAAATTATCTGATTCATTTGTGTGATCCTTCTTGTAGAGGGTAGAAGTTTTCCTAAATCTGTGCTGTAATCTCTTCTGTGGTGTGTGCCCATCATTTACTAATTGAATTCTGTGCAAGCTGTAAACTCATTGGAGCTCTAAATTTATGTAATCTCTTGCCTTGGAGTTACTTAGATTTCCGGACTACGATAGAGTTTTGCAGGATTTATTCTGTTCTGATCAAGCTCTCTGCCTACTTGATTTATTTCAGTTAATCCAATTTAAGAGTTAGAGGTGTAAATGTGCCAAATTTCTGTTAGGATCTAAGCATCAAACTTTTATAATGAAAGCGCTCTTTCTTTTCTATTCCTTGATGTGGGATTTTTAAGCTTTTGTCCTGAATCTGTCATGCATTAATTCAATAGGTCTGCTGGGTTTCTGCCTGCCTATGGGATTTGTATTTACATCTGTTTGGTCCCAAAATCCTGAAAAAGGACTCGAATAACATCTTGGGAAAATTGTCGATCTCAGCCCAGAGTGTTGTATCATCATGTCAAGGAACCGACTCTACTTGCACATTAAGAATTATAGTATCTTAATTCTTCCCCTCTGGTGAATGTTTTATAAGTTCGAAACATGGACAATTCACTAACCCAACATATAGCAAGTGCCAAACAAATTAAACGCCGTAAAGAGAAACACCACAACAAATCAGAGAAGCAAGATTCATGACTTCATATCACACCTCTAATACCGTGTTGAAGAACATAGTCTTACAGTACTCAACCTTATGATTGAAGGGCCTTGATAGTATCTTTGTTCTTTTCTAATGTGCTCCTTAATATGATAACAGCTAGATGTGATCCTTATTCTCTTTTGATTGGAAGATAATTGAATACCTGCTAAGAAAATGATAAGAAACTGCGATAGACAGGGATCGTTGAATGTTCATAAGCTGTTCTTCTATTAGATGATTAGATCCTTTATTTCATCTCAGCTGTTTTCATAAGATTATCAGCTTGTCTTCATGTTTTCCATTTCGGCTTCTTCACTTCTATTTGTGTTTGTTTGTGATCTTCTCTAGATGCTTTGTACAAGGAGTTATGGCAAGCTTGCGCTGGACCCCTAGTCAATGTTCCTCGTAAAGGAGAGCGAGTTTACTACTTTCCCCAGGGGCATATGGAACAGGTATTGTCAGTTGTTGACTTGTTTATATAAAAGCTAATTCACAAGCTTCTCTAATTGATGGCTGGAAATCATTCTTCATTTCATGGCTTTTGCTACATCATGAGTAGTATTTGTGATTTCCTATTCATCTGTTTATTTGATGCTGAAAGCTGATATTGGTGCTTCTTGCAAACATTGGGTGAATTATGTGCCATTTTTTCTCCAGTGCTTTAGTTTTGCTCAATTTGTATCCAAGGTAGATACCAGTTTGTTTTTATCTTGAAGGTTTCTGTTGCAGTGAACTTAATTCAATCAACACTAGATTATTACTGATTTTTATTTTTATTTTTTATTTTTTTGCATGCAAATCTGGGTCTGCAGTTTTTTTTTTTTTTTTTATAGAAATAAAGTGCATACTTGCTTTCTTCCGTCCCTTTTTGCTTGGATTTTTTTACGGTTCTTCAACTTCCTGATTTTTTTTTTCCCAGCTTGAGGCATCAATGCATCAGGGGTCAAACCAGCAGATGCCATCATTCAATCTGCCATCAAAAATCCTCTGCAAAGTAGTTAACGTTGAACTTCGAGTAAGTTTATGTGGTCCATTACGCTATGACTATTGGAGAAGAAAATTTCTTTAAGATCATGCTGTTCACATGTGCTGCCTCTTTTTTTCTCTAAATGCTTATTTCACTTTTTTTTTTTTTTTTCTTTCTCTAGGCTGAACCAGAAACAGATGAAGTTTATGCCCAAGTGACTTTGTTGCCGGAATCAGATGTAAGTCTAGCGTTTTTCACCTACCTTATGATAGTCTTTTCCATGACAAATGTACTTTCTCCAATAGCAGTAATCCTACTGTTTTCAATACGTGATGATTAAATTTATGGATTGCCTGGCTATTAAGGTAAGATACTTGGTGGGGTGCAGAGAGAAAACGAACCAGTATAACTAATGCTCTTTGGGAACTATTTAAACTAGATTCTTTGATGATTAGTAGCTAAGATAAATTAAATTCATCCCTAGTAATGGGAAACCCGATTGTTGATTTTACTAAGATCTGCTTCTGTTCTTGCTATTTGTTTCTCTCCTATGATTCTTTTCATCATAAGGCAAATTTTGTTGAGGCTTACTTGCTATATAGTCCATACTTGATGTGAGACTCATTTTTTCTCTCTGTAGGATATGGATGGGCCACAACCTGGCCTATCCTTATTTCAATATGAAAATAGGTTAGGCCTGAACCTAGACTTTTACTATTGCTTAAGAAAGAATGTATGTTTAGCGACTTTTTCTTTGTTTTCCCTGTTTTTTATTTTCTTTCCTTTTGGCTTGTTTCATTTCTGTCTATACTCTAGGTTGTTCATGCTTGTGAGTAAATGGTTTAGGTAGGTTTGCATTTGACACTACACCGCATGTAACGTTGCTATCTTCTAGACACACAAAAGCTGGCCAAAACTAGTGCCAGCATTCGAGGTGGAGATTATGTGGTATTCCCCACTCGATCAGCATTTAGAGAGAAAGCAAGATAGCTTGCTGTTTGAATAAGCGTGCTTTGTTTTGTTATTCTTTGTTGTCTTATTTATTTTCACTACGATATTTGTAGCTGACATGATTTGCTCAATTATAAACTTATTCCTCCTTTGTTATCTTTTTTCGAAATTGAACATCTATGTTACCTTTGCTTAGTATTGGAATTTCACAAAATAGTTATGCTCTCCTTTGGTATTCACTTCTTTTGGTTTCCAGCAAAATGAAGTTACAAAACCAGATCCTCCACTTCCAGAGCCTCCAAGGTGTATCGTCCATTCATTTTGCAAGACGCTGACTGCTTCTGACACGAGCACCCATGGTGGATTCTCTGTTCTTCGGAGGCATGCGGATGATTGTTTACCTCCATTGGTTAGCATACCTATTATCATATTCATTCTAACTTAATCGGAAGGGTTGATTTCTTCCTGGCTAACAAGAATTGTGCTATTATATGCAACAAGATTTTAAGAAGTGGAATATTCACTGAAAGGATGTATTACATGATGAATATGCACTAAAGCAATACTCCCTCCGTCCCATATTAATTGAAACGTCTTCTTTTTTGGGCCGTCCAAAGATAAATGAAACCTTTTTTTTTTTGGTAACCTTTTAACATAAAAAAATGTCAAATGAAATTGGTTCAGTGGTAAGCCACCCCCGTCTTAATCGTGATGTTAGGGGTTCGACATCTGAGAGCATGAAGAAATAGTCTCTCTATGTAAAGTCTGTGTACATCATCTTGTCTTATGATGATGTCCTTCCCACACACTGTACTTGGCGAGATTTTGTGGGTACATTCCTTTCCTTTCGTTTAATATAAAAAGATATCAAATTAATCTCATCTGTTACAGTACACCCACTAACTTCTCTCTCAATTGCTACATTAAACTCTACTACCACAAAAAAAAATATATATTCTTTTTTCTTCAAAATCCATATAAATTCAACACACACATAATATTCTCGGGTCAAAACGTTTTGACTAATATAGGGCAGAGGGAGTAGTATAATACCATATCATGCAATGGACGCTTACCAATTCTGTCGTAGCATGAACACCCTGCCGTCTTTGCCGAAAAACCTTCTTATTTCATTGCTCTAAACCACGTGTTGACATGCCCCAAGTTCTATTAAGCTCCTCTTTAAGTTGGGACAGTGGTCTATTGATCAATGTCTGATCTTATCCTCTGACACTGATTTCTGTCTTTTCAGGATATGTCACAACAACCACCTTGGCAGGAACTGGTTGCAAAGGATCTTCATGGCAATGAATGGCATTTCCGCCACATTTTTCGGGGTAAAAATTCAGATTAAGTTTTACTTTCACAGTTAGATGGCTTTCGTACATTGCAGTATGTTGTCATGGGTTCTGTACTGGTGGCAGGAAATGGGGCCCTGTTTTCTTTGTCTGTAATTTCTTGATTTGATCCGCTAAGAATGCCAAGATAGAGTCATTAAGTTGTGAGGATTTATATGGGAATACTTGTTCTTTGACAAGGTGCATGAAGCAAATTGATACTTCGTTGCATATGGTTAGTGGATACTTTGTTCTTTGTCTGAAACTAGTGGGTACAGTGCATAAATAAACAAACTAATCTCAGAAAGTAAGATTTTATTTTATTTTATTTTATTTTATTCAATTCATTTCCCATTATAAAAAGTGGAATGTGATAAGGACAAAGCATGCTAGCTTGTACTATCGAGTCATATTGTTGAATAGTATGTTGAAAGAAGTTTTAGTTGGTTGTTGCGGTCTTCTCTTCGGTATTTGATGTCAACGACTAGTTTATCCATCCTTGTTTTTTCGAACAAATTGTGAACTTTTCTATCATGTCAAGCGGGCTGTATTTATGGTTGTTGAGGCAACAATACTCGTGTTACAGCTCAGGATTGGGTTTGTCTCTTTTCTACTTCATCCATATCTTAGTTCGAAGATAATGAGCTGTATCTGATTCGATTACCTAGTTGTTAAGGACTTGAAATCTGTTTTGAATTATGGACTTGAAATTTGTTTTTAATCTTACAGGGCAACCTCGTCGCCACTTGCTGACTACTGGATGGAGCATTTTTGTTAGCTCTAAGAAGCTTGTTGCTGGTGATGCATTTATATTTTTAAGGTAAGCATCTTCTCAAAATTTGTAGGCCTCAACCTCTCACTTTCCACATAGGAAATGTTCGAATTGCACTTTGATTCTCGAGTTTGCATGTCCAGGGGTGAAACTGGGGATCTGCGAGTTGGAGTGAGGAGGGTAATGAGGCAAGCGAACAACATGCCTCCCTCTGTGATATCTAGTCACAGCATGCACTTGGGTGTTCTGGCTACTGCGTCTCATGCTATTGGAACTGGAACCTTGTTCTCCGTGTTTTATAAGCCAAGGTTCGAGCTAATTTTCCCTTCCTGTGCAGGTTTAATTGTTTAAAATGTTGTGCTAATTCAGAACTCCTCAGTCCCGTAATAAATACAAAAATTGAAAGAAAAAAAGTAAATTCATACATAATAAGATTGACAATACATATATGAAGGATAGAACTAGGGTAAGCTTAATAGGCTCATAGCATAACTAGGCCCAACTCATTGACCCTAATTAACTTCAACACAAATTATGTCTTCTTTTGATGCTGTTGAACATGCATTCTGAGGAATTCTGTTCATGGAAAAATTGAAAAACATTTCTTTTAGTTGAAAAATTAGTTCATAAATTACCACAACAAACATTTTTTGAGAAAATGTCTACTAAATCATTTCATAAAGTTTGAATAGACGAATTTACAGTCTTGGAGAGTGATCGTGATTTTTGTTCTAGTGAATCCTTTTTGCCTTTCCCAATTGATTTATCCCTCTGGATTTTTTGCATAATAACAGAACTAGTAGGTCTGAATTTCTGGTGAGTGTCAACAAGTATCTTGAAGCGAAGAACCATAAACTTTCTGTGGGAATGAGGTTTAAAATGAGATTCGAGGGCGAGGAAGTCCCTGAACGAAGGTAATCTTTTATCAAATCAGTTTGGTGTTTATAGCAATTGCGATTAGGCAATAATTTCCTAAGTATTCCGCTTTCATTCTTTTGACAGATTTAGCGGCACAATTGTTGGTGTTAGTGATACTGATTCTTCAGGTTGGGCCAACTCTGAATGGAGATCCCTCAAGGTTAGAACCTGACACTGTTAATTTTCTATTTTATTTGGTGAAGCGTGATGAGTTTTAATGTCTCTTTTGGAATTATTTGGAATATTGTTAGCTTAACCCAGTTATGTAGTGTTTCAGAAAATTTTTTTACATAAAATGATGTTGTTCGATCCTCCTGCGGACGACTTGTAACGCGACAACTTTATTGTCCATGTGTGCAAACGTCCCAATTTGAATGGGACAAAGGGAGTATTTATTTAACTACGTGAGATGTTCTATTTGTGAGTGAATGAGTGAGCTGATCACTTCATTTTAATGCCGGTGTTCAGAAAGATTTGAATATCATTTTCTTTCTGATGTTGCACTTGGCATAGGTAATCGTGTTACTTGATTCATGCAGCATGGTTCACTAGAGTGGAAATTTGTGATGTGTGATATTTCCCTTGAGATTAAAGGCTCTATTTAATCAGGCACTCGACATTTGCAGGTACAATGGGATGAACCTTCTTCAATATTCCGTCCAGATAGGGTGTCTCCTTGGGAACTGGAGCCACTTGAGCC
>JAOVYX010001089.1:0-12960 GCA_035668315.1 Drosera spatulata | reverse complement strand
TTCAGCCACGTATAATAAGCTTCAGTAGATATATGAACATCTTAACTTCTTCAATAAAAAGATAAGAGGTCATCTCAACTACTATGCTTCAATCCAGAACAGCAAAATAGACCCTACAAAAATTCCTTCGCCCAATATATCCAAAACCAGCAATATGTCTTATAGTGCATTTAGGATCAACATTATTCAGCTCAAGACATCAAGCGAATTTATTTTTTATCTTCAATGGACAATAAAGGAGAGTTGCAACAAAAAAACTGTTGCTCAACCACATAACCACATAAATTGAAGCAGCCTCAACTGGGCAGGACCAATTCTAATGGAAGTTCAAAGAGCTAATTACCATACAACCTACTCGCCTCCTTGAGTTAGTTACACCAGACCATGGACCTCAGAAGCATGGTGCCCATCATTAGTTCCTTTGCTAATATGAGAATACACCAACTTCATGGCATGATGGACCACCTTACTCCTACAAATGAGGATTTTCAATAGCTACATTCAAATATCGAAGATTCAAGAATCATAGAGATTCTATGCGTATTTATTTCACTTTAGCTTATGATAATAATCAGGAATAATATTTATGTGTCAAGAAAAAATTGACATCATTTCCCAGTGACACATGAAACAGATTGAAAAGGGGGCTCACTCAACGCATACTCCATATTGAAATGAATGCTTTATTTATCATGAAAGAATGTAAACAAAGATATATAAAGCCATACATCGATCAAACATTGTAATATCACGGACACCCTTATTTCTAATACAAGTAGCATAGTCAACTTCATATATAGCTGTAGAATCGCCCTGTATCATAAGCTTGCGCCTTGGAACTTTGCCATCAATCTCAGTTTAAGCTGCAGTACAACAACCACCAAGAACAAAAAAAAATAACAAAACACATGAAAACACATGAACAAGTTGTTAATACTTATTGTCATGAATACCGTGCAGAAAAATATAAACAAGCAGTTAAACAGTTTTTAGATATTCCATTGTTTGATATGTATATTTAGATTCATTAATTTTCCCCTGCCTATCTTCTCAAAGCAAAATTCCAGTTAAGAGGCAAACTTTCTTTCCTGCACTGGTTTCAATGCTTCTAGGTTCTATTACATTATTCTGTTTATAAAATATGCTCTAAAAACCATTTTTTTTCTAAAGGTTATGCATGCTTATGTTTTTTTGTTATGGGAAGGATACCTTGAGCAATTGACGCCACGACTGATTGGGAAAGAAGGATAGGCACCACACTTCTTCGGGATCTGTGACGAATAAAACCAGTTGTATCCGGTAATATTCTGAACAGCGGTTTTAATGCATTGGCAAGAAGCTTGGGCATCCATGCGAGAGTTCATCATATCAAGCATAACACAACAAGGGCGTCCAGGGACGACATCTGCCGCAACAGCCGGGCCACAAAATGCCGTAAACATAGGTGTCAGCAACTTGCATTCTGGAGCCACCGCAGCCTGCGCTACCATAGCAGAAAGTGCAGCAACCATCATGCACATCAAGAATGCAACAGACAACTTAAGAATGGAAGATGAGGCCATGGTATACTACGTAACTAGTGGCCCTTTCCTTAAAGTTGATTGAACTTTGGCAAGTTTGCTTTGTTGGTGATTAAAGCAATCAGAGTGTAAAGATGTGAAAAGGCTTGCTTCTATTGCTTGGTTTGTGTTGTTAGATGAGATCTGAGCTCGTATTTATAAGAAGATTTAACGATGACAATATATGCCCTTAACAAAAATTGTTGCTGGTTTTCAATGAAGCACCGACTATTTTTGCTTGGCCCTTAGACCATCCAAAGACCAACATGGTATCTACTCATCAATATAGCGCAAGTATTTTGGCTCATAAGTCCCAAGGATAAGAAGCTACATAGGTTATCAGCTGATACTCAAAAGGACGAAAATCATGTGTCAATTATCATTTTGCTTTTCATAGTTTACAATATTTCAACGTGATTAACACTTGCTTATGTTTCCTAAAAGCGAAAATCAAATCATTCAACTACTTCCACACAAACATATGTTTGACACGCCTGCAAGTATCTAGCAGAAAAGGTAAAGCACGCAGTCAAATTAATTACAACAATTTTATTTCGGTACCACTTATTTAAATGATGTTGGGGAAAAAGAAAATATTCAGTCTAGGATTATTTTCACCAACATAATACTGGCAAGTTGTTGAAACGATGTCTCGAGTCTCCATAGCAAACTTTAATAGCAATTCAGGTTCGTACTAAACACCCCACTAGGTGTGTACTAGCATCAGAGTTAAATTGAAATGAGGCACATGAAAAACATCTGGCAAAATCTTTTAAAGAAGAAAAAGAGTTTTATTTTCTCAAACATGTTCAGTCAAAGATGGTTTACAATACACGCTATAACCCGAATTAAGTTTTCATTTAACATTCATTGGGGGTATCCAATCAGCATATTAAGACAATATTCACACACCTAAGGACTAAAAAAGGAAATAAACCTCCTCGAGACTAAATTGCCGAACATAAGAAGCCACTCGATTTGGATGCCCCTTTGACTTCGAAATCCTACATCACATGCTATATAGGTTTGCTTCCCCTGGCCCTTTCATTTTGATTCTGAAAACACATGTCGTGAAAAGTTCTGAGCCTATCACATTGCCATCTATATAACACATACATTCATCAGAACACAGATACTCAGAAACATAACCAAGAAAGCAAAAGTAAAACATACCTGAGTTCTTCCTTTTTTCGAACACAGCCTTCCGTATTCTCCAAACTCTAAAACAGACCCTCAAATTCAGACATGGCAAGCCTCTCCTTGTGTAGATCAGCTTTTGTGATTTTGGCATGTGTGGCGATGGTGGCAACTGTAACATCAGCAACACTGACAACAATTGCTACAGAGTGCAAGGTCGTCACACCCATGTTCAGGGAATTCTGCAGCCCAGCCGTTAAGACAGATGAGACACCAGATCCAACTTGTTGTACTATCCTCACCATGGGGAACACATACATGAGTGACCAAGCTGCTTGCCAATGCTACCGAGCAGCTGTCCAGAGTATTGGCGGTTACAGCTGGTTTTTATCCTCCCAGCTTCCTAACAGATGCAATGTCCACCTTGACTACCCAATTAGTCGTAGTGTCAACTGCTCAAGGTACGCCTTCAACGCCTGATCAAAACCCAATAAGAAATCATATAGTTCCCTTTTGGGGCCTGAAATTTCGCTTCAAGAACTTTCCGTCCCAACTTTTTCACTCAATTTCATCTACTTTTTCTGTCCTGATCTGTTGTCTTTTCTGTTATCTTGCAGCTTATAAGTGAGCTTGGACACACATAAAATGGCGCTCCAAAGGCAAGAGTACGACAATAAGGAGCACAGAAATAACAGTGGAGTTCATTATATAGAAACTCGGATATTGAATTGTATTGATGGTTTTTTTTTCTTTTTTCTTTTTTTTTTTTTGAAAGGTGTATTGATGATTCTTTGTATACTGCTAATTGATTTGGTAAGATTTGCAATAAAAAGATATTATTTATTTTAATCAAGAAAAAGCATATATTCTCCTTCCAAATTTGTCACTCCAACCTCTACATTACACAGAGCATACAAAATCGAGTATCGTGATTTGTGTCAAACCTTCATAACCATGGAATTCAATATCCTAATAACACAATAAAAGCCTTCAGAAGCAGGCAAAGAATATTCGTCAATAACTACTTAGAAACTCAGATTCACGACTCTGGATATTATTCGCATCACACGCAGTTAACTCACATAGTCGAACTAATGAAAAGAGCAAACAAACAAACCAACCTGCTGCATCAGTTCCATCCTCGGCCGCCGGAGAAGAGTAAGAAGGAGATCGGATTCCGTGTTCGCTGGAACCTTGGATCCTCCCATGGCGTCGTCAGTGTTTCATCCCGGGTTGCGGCGGTCCTCCATTTAACCCTGGCGGCGCTAGGGTTTTTCGCCCTTGGTCGCTCCGCTCCGACGTTGGTGAAACTGGGGACAGGGTGAGAGGACTCGTGTCATTGATCAGCGTCTAGTTGTTGCTTTTTTACAGAATAATAAATGGAAGAAAATGAAGGTTTCACACTGCGTGAGAAAGACACTTCTGTTTGGTTGAGTATCCGTTTAGCGTAATCCATCTTGTCGTTTTCTTCATCGCCATATTAACCTGAATGGGGATGACTCTCTCCTAGTAGGTGTCCTAACTCAATTTTTATCATTTCTAAAATAATTATTTAAAAAAAATTAAATAAATTTTTTTTATAAAATTTATTGTTAAGTTTATATTTTGGATAATATTTATTAAAAATATTTTTTTCATCCCATAAAAAATATAACATATACGTATTTTGTATTATTTTATACATACGAATATAAATCTCGTTTTCATATCAAATCACATCTGATCGTCCAACAATATATATTATATTAAACTATATAATTTACATATCGTCATTATAAACATATCAAACTTTATATTAACACATATACAAAATCAAAATATTACAAAAATAATACATAAGATTATCATTAGTGAGAAAAAATTAACCTAGGGGAGAATGTCACCCACTTTAACTTAATTCACACGGATATCGCCCATACGCTGCTCAGCGCCCACCCCATGTTCTCCCCCTCTTATCCGATCTCTCCACCCACCGCCGCCGCCACCTGCGCCGTCGCCATCTTCGTCTACACTTCCCTCACTATTCTCACAGTCATCGACGCCGTCGCCGATGGCCATTCTCCTCCCTCATCCCTCGCTCCTCCCCTTCCAGATCCCTCTCCAAGAAGTTCGCGCCCTCGTCGTCGCGCTTTCTGTCTCCGCTGACGTCGTCGCCTCCGTCGCCATCTGCTTCTACTTTCGAGGCCGGAGTCATCGAAGGGGCGATGATTCTCTCGAAGAGAAAGTTTCCAGATCTGGAAACTTCCGTTCTCCTCCTCCCGATGTGATTACGCCATCGCCTCCTGTGCTGCCAAGAAAGAGAAGCAACGGAGTGTTGGTTCGTCGAAGAACAACAGCTCGGAATTTCTGAAACAGGAATGTATTTGGTCGGATTGTGAAATAGGAATGTATTTGGTCGGACTGTGAAATAGGAATGTATTTGGTCGGACTGTGAGACATTAAAGTTGATGTGTTAATGTTGGAGAATCTAATTTGGCATCTGAAATTGCAACCCAATCCTTTTTCGTTATGGTTTACAATTAATATTCTTGTTTGCCTGTCACTAAGAAGTTCTTTTTTGTCACTTTACATTTACAGTTCTTGCAGCATCCTTTTGTTGCAGTTTGGACTCTGAATACTCCAATAAGCAAACACTTGGGTGTAGAGATCTTACGATTGTATTAGGAGGATCAAATAAATACTTGGATTTTTATACCCCGTGGGAATTTTTGTACCTCAGAGACTCTGGTGAGCTCCTGCGGCGGAATTGACGCCAATGCTGGTGGAAGCGGTGTACGAAGGGAGAATCCGCAGGAAGAGGCGGAGGTGCTGCAGCGAATTGGATCGCTCGAGCTGCATCCCATTGATTGATTGTGGTATTTTTGACTCCTGAGTTCAAGGGTTGTCATTTGGCAGTGGCGGTGGCGGTCAACGACGGTGATGGCCATCGGATTTTTTTAAATTTTGTCAGTTGATCAGATTCCGACGGACGAACTAGTTATTCAGACGGGACGTACGAATTGTTCTGGTCGGCTTCCGACGGACGTATTACTTGCCTTGATCGACTTGCGACGAACGTGCTACTTGTTCTGACCGGATTCCGGTGGACGTATTACTTGCTCCGGCATGATTCCTACGGACGTACTACTTGCTTCTGTCGGATTCTGATCGGACGTACTACTTAGTCTGGTCGGATTCTGACCGGACGTATCATTTGGTCCGGTCGGATTCCGACTAACGTATTACTTATTTTGATCGAATTCCGACGGATCTATTACTTGTTCCGGTTGGATTCCGACGGACGTACTAATTTTTTTAAAAGTGTTCTATTTTTATAGACATATTGCTTTGTTTTATAGACATATAATGTTGCTCTGATCGGATTCCAACAAACGTTGTAGTTATTCCGGCCGGACGTACTAATTATTCCGTCCGGATTCCAACGGACGTATTACTTGCTCCGGCAGGATTCTGACGGACGTACTACTTGTTCTTGTCGGATTTCGACCAGAAGTACTAATTGGTTCAGTCGGATTCCGACGGACGTACTACTTGCTCCGATCAGATTTCGCCTGGATGTATTACTTGTTCCGGTGGGATTCTAACGGACGTATTACTTGTTCCGATCGTATTCAACGAACGTAATAACTTTTTTAAAAACGTACTACTTTTTATAGACAAATTATTTTGTTTTATAAACATATTACTTGGGATGGGATGGGGTGAGATAGGGGTGTAGTGATACCTTGTGAAAATTTATGAAAGTTAGTGATAACTTCTTCAAATAAAATCTTTCAAATGGACTTTCTGGACATTTTTCCTTATTATTATTATTTTAAATTAAATATGTATATTAATTATGATTATTGAAAAAAATATTAAATTTTATATTGATTTATAATTTATAGAGAAAACAATACGATATTAAATTTTATGAAAAATGTATTATCCAACTTTGATTTTAAGTTCTTTATAATAGTATATATATTTTGTTTGATAATTTAAAGTATAAATTTAAAAAAATCATGAACATATTTGAAACATATTGGATTTATAAAAGATGGAGAGTCCATTTATGTTAAATACATTTAATTTGGATTTTAGTTATTAAATAAAAAATTAACCAAGTTTGATGTGAAATAAAACCAAACTTTGATATAAAAAAAAAGATAAATTAAATTTTATATTCTAAATAGATTATGCCGATCAGATGGATTGCTGCAAAACATGAATGATTTCTTGAATTGATATTTTTAGTTGCTCTGGCTTTAATAGCGCATTTTTTCCTGGACCTATTTCATTTTCGAATAGCTATTGTATGATTTATTTTATTGAATTACATGTCTACCTATTGTATGATTTATTTTGTTGAAGGTACATCATAGAAGGATTGATTGCTTAATTATTTTTTATATTGAATCAATATTATTAAATTGTGAATAGTCACAAGAAAATAAGTTGTCATTATGAATTGGTTATGTATTAAATGCATGATCAATCAAATTTGATATAAAAAATGACTAAATTTATTTTATATATTAAAAAGTTATCTCATTGTTTACTGGTCGTCCCTGCAATGAAATACTTGAAATCGTTGTTGTTTATATTGTTTTTGTAAATCTTTTTTTTAGATAAGTTTTTGTAAATCTTAATTGATGATAATAATGACATCTTTTCCTTTATAAATTAATTGAAACATTCTTTTTACAAAATTGTCTCAAAATATTTGAAATGTGTCTTTTTTTTTTTTGTATTAATATTTTTCAAAAATAAATCAAATCTATATCTATATTATCTATTATGTTTCACTATTTTCTCTATCAATTATTAAAATAATTTTATTAAAAAAAAATAATTTTTCATGATAATCCACGTAATTTCAACCTACATTTTGATATCGAATCAAAAGGTTTTATTAAATTTGGGTGAAGGAAATATACGAAATAAAATCAAAACGTTGACAGGATCGTGGACATTTGCATCATCATCGTATAAGAGCAGTTGACGCCATATCCACTCCGCTTGCACTCCACGTCAACAATCACACCATCACAAGCCGACTCATCACACCGCCCCTCTCCACACCTCAAAAAAATGGCATCCCTGTCGGTCCTTCACCTCCACACCTCACCCTTCCGCCGCCGATCTCCCCTCTCCTCCCACTCACTCCCTTCCTCGATCTCCCTTCCTTTCTCTTCTCTATCCCACTCCGATTTCATCACCATCGCATGTCGACACCGCCGCATCGGAGCACCATCGATCGGAACAGAAATCGATGTCGAGACGAGGACATTCGAGGAGGAGGAGGAAGAAGAGAGGAGTGCTCTCCGTGTAGGTGTGGTCTGCGGTGGTCCGTCTGCGGAGCGTGGGATCTCGCTCAACTCTGCCCGATCGGTGCTCGATCATCTTCAGGTGAGGAAAGGTTTGGATGAATTGGTGGATCGATTTTTAGGTGGAATGCGGTTGCATGAAACATAAGTGTTTGTTATTGTTATTTGTTTTCCAAACGGATGAAACACGAGCAGAATATTGGTTATCAAACTCCTGTTTCCTATTCAAGATTTTTGTTTTGGTTACGTAACTTGTTTTACGTTTTTGTTATTGATTTTGGTTTCACATTTGGACAGCGATACCAAACAGCCCCGACTTTGTTTGTTTTGGTGTGTTGTTGACAGAGTGATTATATGCGTGTCAGCTGTTACTATATTGATACCAAGCTCAATGCTTTTGCTATTTCTCCGGCGCAGGTTAGTCGATAGTTTATTTGTTTGTAGATCTGCTTTGTTGTTTAGACTATATTCGCATTGTTGGATATGTTTTGTCTTTTTATGATCTGTAGGTGTACTCCAATACTCCTGCAGATTTTGATTTCAAACTTGGAAGGTGGGCTTTTTTCAGTATTGTACTGATTTGATCTCTCTTCTTTTTGGGTGATGAAATCAATGACATTGATGGAACTCTTGCAGCCTTGCGCGGGGATTCCCATCGTTGTCTGATTTTGCCGAGCATCTCGCTGCTTCTGTGGATATTGTATTCCCTGTTATTCATGGCCGTTTTGGTGAAGATGGTGGACTTCAGGTATAACTTGATAGGATATATTAGGTGGACTTGGGAAAAACTGTTGTTTCGCAATATTTTATTGACAGCAAATAGACGTATCTTTGTTGTAATATACCAGGAAATACTGGAGAAATCGGAAGTTCCTTATGTTGGTACAAGATCAAATGAATGTCGCACCGCATTTGACAAGGTATCAGTGTCTCTTTACAGAGTTTGAGGCTTTACTCTAATCATTTTGTTCTTCCACTTATATCACCCTTGTTTGAAGGGAAACTATCCATCCCCTTGGCAACTTCTCTTGCCAGGAAAATCATACAATTTTAAAGAACTCCTTAAATTGCATCATTTGTATGGTATAACATCTCTTATACTTACATTTTTTTTTTTCCTCAGTTACAAGCCGCATCCCTGGCTACCTTTCCCACGAAAAGTATACTGACTCTCACTGTTACTTGTTGAACTATTTGCAGTATGAAGCTTCCTTGGAGCTTGATAGACGAGGATTCTTCACTGTTCCCAGCTTTATTGTGAAGGTAACTGTTGGAACTAACCATTCTTTCTAATACATGTATCTAAAATCTAACACCTTTTCAGTGATTACCACATCGCCAAGTTTTTCTTTGTATGGATACTCAGCTTCTTTTGTTAACTAATTTTTTAGGAATGTTTTATCTGACTAATGTATCAAACTTGATTTGCCTTGCTGATTGATTCAAATTATTGCAGGGGAGTGAATCAAACGAATCCGGCCTTGCAGTGTGGTTTCAACAGAATCAGTTAGATACTCGAGCTGGAAAAGTTGTGGTATGCATCCCAATGTATTCCTGTTCCAAGACTCTGAAGATGCCCTTTGTAAAGTATGAGCTCGGTTGATGTCCTAGATCTGTTGCAGGTAAAACCAGCTAGAGCAGGATCAAGCATTGGTGTCACAGTTGCATATGGAGTTGCTGATGCTTTTAAAAAGGCCCATGAAATCATATCAGAGGTACCCTTCTGCGGAAGTTGTTGGAGTTGAAGTAGGTAGGATGAACCAGTAATCTTTTCAACAAGATACTTATCCAAGTTTTGGTGTAGTAAGCTGCTACGTGGGATACAAGAGTGTAATTCTCACCCATTTCTGAAGCTATAATATGTTTGTTTCATCTGTGTGGAAATCAATTCTGCTTTGACATTTGTGTGGTACTTTAATCTTCTGTGTGTTAGTTACTCAAATATTGCCTCTCTCATACTTTTCAAAACTAAAGCTATGCTTTAATGTTACAGGGAATTGATGATAAAGTACTTGTTGAAATTTTTCTTGATGGTGGAAGAGAGTTTACTGCAATTGTCCTTGATGTGGGCAATGGTGTTGACTGCCAGCCGGTTGCTCTTCTTCCAACAGAGGTGAACTCATTGTTTCTTATTTTTCCTGCAAGAAATATAAGATAGTTTTGGCAACATGTCTTTTGGCAACACATCTTATAATTTAAATAAACTCAGTTGTCATATGTTTCCTATGAAAGATTTTATTTTTTCTTTCTCTTGTTCAGACGCTTTCTTGCATCTCTACAGGAATGTCAGTCCATGTTTTTGCAGAATTAGCATTTTAATACCTACCATCTCTGTCTAACGCTATATACTGGTGATGTCCTCAAATTCTGAGCTTTGTTCACTATGCTATGGCTCTGTCCAGTTACTATATACTGCTGAAAGTCGAATAAGGCAGCCGATGGCACGAGTTCTCTGACATCATCCTGCTAAGTCAGACTTTTCAGTTTTGTGTCGCCAATACAACCGCGCTTACTACTGATCTATGTTTCACACATTTTTGTTAAAGGTTATATTTGACTGAGGACTGAGAGAACAGCTAAGAAGTATGATAAAATACGTTTGGAGAATGGCTAAGGAGTTTCTGAAACTTATTTAGTTCCATGATTAGTAATTCATTTGGCTCACTCAGATGAAATTATTACCTGATATACTGCATATGGACTCACAATCAGGTAGAACTTCAAGTCGATGATGGAAGGGAGCAGGATGTGATATTTAACTACCGGAGGAAGTATCTGCCAACCCAACAGGTGGGTTAGAGAATACAAGGATCATTCTTTAGGTACTATATGGCAAAGAAAGAGTTATGATACTAGAAATTTGTTTGGTTGCTCACATGAGATAACCCTGTGACTGAACTTTTATCACAGTATGTCGACTGTCCATATACTTTCCTTTATTCCTGTGTTCATGATCCTTTCTGCATGAGCTATCTATATGCCGCAAAACTTTTGTTCTCTTTTTGCCGGTTTTCTCCTATCTGAGAAATGTTACCTCCTCTAGGTTTCTTATCACACTCCACCTCGTTTTCCTCTAGATGTCATTGTGAGTATCCGAGAAGGAGCTTCCCTACTGTTTGAAAGACTTGGGTTATGTGACTTTGCAAGGATAGATGGCTGGTTTTTGCCATCACCAGCTCCCTTGTCATTTTCAGGACAGAGATTTGGAAGAACAACTTCTGGATTCGTGCTATTTACAGACATAAATTTGGTCAGTGATTTTACTCATTCTTTGACTTCAATGCCTATGTTTCGTCTTTCTTTTTTCTTTCACTTTGAAATCTTGTTCATTTATGTCTGGTGGACTCCCTTAGATAAGTGGGATGGAGCAGACCAGTTTCTTGTTTCAGCAAGCTTCAAAGGTATTCTATATCTGTTGCAGCATGTATAAAAACTCATACTGAATCTTTTCCGTGCTGTCTTGGCTAGATAATGTGAATTTGTTTTGCATAATTCAGGTATTACAGAGTGTTTTATCACTAAGGTTTTCTTAACCTACAGGTTGGGCTTTCTCATCCGACGATCCTTAGAAGCGTTGTTCTGCATGCTTGCAAGCGGTTCCACAATCTCTCCTTCTATGCTGATAAACCAAGATACCTACTGGGAAGATCAAATAATTCACCATCAAAGCGGTCTTTCCAACATGAAAAACCTGTTTGTAAAGTTTTTGTAATTTTTGGAGGTGACACATCAGAGAGACAAGTATCCCTTATGAGCGGGACAAATGTTTGGCTCAACTTACAAGGGTTTGAAGATGTTAGTTCTAAAGAGTAGAAGCATTTTTATTTGTTACAGTCGTTCTCTTGGCTTTATCTTTCTGATAATATTCTCATGGAGTTTCTGAATTTTTTTCGTAAATATATTGCTGCAGCTTGAAGTTATCCCCTGTTTGTTGGCCCCTACGACTTCATTGTACAAAGAAAAGGGTGACAAGGAACTTTGTATGAGCTCAACATCAGTATGGAATTTGCCGTAAGAGCACATCCTCTTTTTTATTCATGAAATGAATAATAATCTAGCTGTCTCTTTGGATCTTATTTGCATGCAAGAGAGTGATTTTTTGAGGATATGAAGAAGGAGAGTGTGCTAATATGCTCAAATTGACCTGTTCCTCTTAAATTATTGTGTCAATTGCCTGAATACAGGTATTCTCTAGTGTTGAGACATACCACTGAGGAGGTTCTGATAGCATGCATTGAGGCTTCTGAACCTGTTCAAGCTGCTGTGTCATCTGAGTTGAGGAAACAAGTGATGAATGACCTCTTGATAGGCCTGAGAGAGCAGCAATGGTTTTCTGGGTTCGATGTATCTGAAGAACAAGCTGTTAGATATTCGTTGAAGGAGTGGATCAAGTTAGCCAAGCTAGTTCAGGCTACAGTTTTCATCGCAGGTTGAATTTCCCAGCACGTTCTCTACATTTCCCCCTTCTTTTTTTGCAGCTGTCAACTTTCTCGGCATGGTTTGTCAGCATGTCAAAATTTTGGAAAAGAATGCATCCGAATTAGTTACACCATCAATGCTTAAGATCACGTCTAGTACTTTTTCCCTAGTGTCTAGTACTCTAGTTATAAGGGAAAAAATCTATCCAAGTTAACGTGAGTGAACAGAAAAAAAAAATGGTTTTATTCTAATTGACTTCTATGCTCCTTTATCAAATGTGTTGTAGAGTAAGTATATCCTCTTAACTACATTCGTGATTTCACAGTTCATGGTGGCATTGGTGAAGACGGTACTCTTCAGTCATTGTTGGAGGCAGAAGGAGTTCCTTATACAGGTTTATCGAGTTCTAGTTTATGCTCAACCTGTTGTACCTGTTGTACTTTGCATGCTTATGTCTTGCTTGATTTGGTTCTCTTTGATGTTGAAGGACCTGGTGTACAGGCTTCTGAGGTTTGTATGGACAAAGTGGCAACTTC
>JAOVYX010001088.1:0-12960 GCA_035668315.1 Drosera spatulata | reverse complement strand
AGTGATAATAACTCGAAATGTTGTTCAACTGGCCCTTGAGAAGCTTCGGCTTGTATTGAATCAGATGTGTCACGGTTATATCTTTTGAATAAGCTATCAATTCCTAACTCGATCAGTAACAAAAATGAAAAAAAAAAAGGTTAATGATGTACAAACAATAAACTAAAGTGATATATAAACTTACTTCGGTACTTCATATTGAATACTAATACATCAATTTTGATCCTGCAAATGACCAAAATAAAATAAAATAAAATAAAAAATCAATCCTGTAAATGACCAAAAATAAAATAAAATAAAATATCAATATAGTTCACCATACCCATACACAGGAGTTCATGTGAGTCCGGGACTATCGAGCATTAGGCACACCTTGAATTGTCAAATCTCCCAATCGCCATGAGACTATCTTGGGTCTACAACTTGTTGTTCACTGTTACTCATGCTGTTAAAGCGTGTCTTGGTATATGACCTTTAAATCAAACCAAAATGCACCATGGAACCTTCAGTTGTTTCACTCTCACTAACTCCCACGCTGAGGCAGTAGAGAAGAGTCCCGATGTCACTTGGTTCCACACGAACTGATCACAGCCACCGTGAATCATATGAGGGTTGACTTAAACTAAATTCATGACCGCATCTGGAATATTCCACTGGCTATCACGAATCCAGCTATCCACTGTTGCACTTCTTCCAATTCGGAGATTATAGATTTGAAATGCCGAAACATGTTGCGCCAAAGGACCAATGCCCAGCCATCTATCATCTCAGATAGAGATACGCACACCATCCTCCACCTTCCAGTAGAATTGTTTCTCACATACTGGTCTCATCCCCAAGATCTTCTTCCACGCCCATGTCGTACGTTTTGGTTTTTTTTTTTTTTAGAATCGAAACCCACACAAACACAAACTCATAAAAAGAGACAAATCGATTTTTACGTGGAAAATCCGAGTATCGGGAGAAAAACCCACGACCACCACAATCGACAACAAACCACTATTCGAAGGAGAGATTACAAGAGATAGATTTTTTTAGTTTTTGTGTATCTATATACTTCTGCTCTACATGCACTAACATATATAAGCAGAGGAAGCTCCTACGATGATAGACGCCAATACAAAGAGAAATACACGGCTCTCCTAAGCTCCAATAATAGATGCTCAATTAGAGACTCCAATAATAAGTGATTCACTAATCAGGCTCACTTTCAACAATCTCCCACTCGAGACTGATTATCCCAAGTATCTCCACGCATAGTAGTTGTGGTGGTGACTTGCAATCATCTACGACGCAAGTTCAAGAGAAGTCGAACAAGACTTCTATTTTTCAGTGATAACAGACATGTAGGATTATCCTTCGTATGAATCTTGACCAGCTTAAAAAAACCCTTCTCGAGCTCATCCCGAATAAATGATATCTGACATCGATATACTTTATCCGCGAATGATAAGCAGAATTCTTTGTCAAATGAATGACACTTTGACTGTCACAGTACAACTTGTAGTCCTCCCAACTCAACCAAAAGACCTTTCAACCAAATTAGTTCCTTGCATGCCTCTGTTAAAGCAATATGCTCAGTCTCCGTTGTTGATAGTGCAACCACTTTCTGCAGCCTTGAAACCCAAGGAATTGCTGCACTGTCAAGAGTAAACACATAGCCAGTTGTACTCTTCTTGCTATTAACCTCACCAGCCATGTCAGCATCTGCAAAACCTTGCAAGGTCACGCCAGAACCTGTATAGCACAATGCCAGATCTTTTGTACCTACAAGATACCTCAAGATCCATTTAACTGTATTCCAATGCTAAATTTCAGGATTAGACATAAACCTGCTCATAACTCCTACTGCATGAGAGATGTCTGGCCTTGTACAAACCATGGCATACATGAGAATTCTGACTGCTGAAGCATATGGAATCTTTGACATCATGTTCTCCTCTTCCTTAGATTTTGGACTGTCTTGCATCGAAATATTCCTGAAGTGATATGCCAAAGGAGTAGACACAGGCTTAGCATTCTCCATGTTGAATCTCTTCAACATCTTAGAAATACTCCTTCTGACACAGTTTTAGTACTTTTTTCTTCCTGTTCCTTTCGATCCTTAATCCCAAAATATGATTAGCAGCTCCCAAGTCCTTCATTCAAAATCTTCTAGCCATCTAGTCTTTTAGTTTATGGATCTCTCTTATGTTAGAATCTGCTATTAACATATCATCTATGTACAAAAGCAGAATAATATATGAAGTTTCAAAACTCTTGAAATAACAGCAATTGTCCTTATGACAACGGTTGTAATCATTTCCCAGCATAAACTTGTCAAACTTCAAATACCATTGTCTTAGGGCTTGCTTTAATCCATAGAGACTTTTCTTGAGTTTACACACTAGATGTTCCTTACCAATCTCTACATATCCTTCTGGTTGATGCATATACAAATCTTCCTTCAACTCACCATGAAGAAACGCAGTTCAAATATCAAGCTGTTCTAAGTGAAGATCCTCAGCAACAACAATTCTTAGAATAGTTCTAATAGTAGGCAACTTAACCACAGGAGAAAAATTTTCAGTGAAGTTAATACCTGTTTTCTGTTGAAATCCCTTTGCAACCAACCTAGCCTTGTATCTTATTGAACCTCCAGGTTCCTATTTCAGCCTGTAAACCCACTTGTTCTGAATAGCCTTCTTCTCAACTGGAAGTTTCACCAGCTCCCATGTCTTATTTTGGATCAATGACTTCATTTCATCATCCATGTCTCTCTCCCACTCAATCTTGTCTCTAACCTGCATGGCCTCATTATAGCAACTTGGCTCACCACTATCTGTAAGTAACAGAAAACTTAGAGATGGAGAGTATCTATCAGGGACTCTAATGGTCCTCCTGGGACGAGCAATTGCAAGGGGTGGTGTTACTGGCTCAACTTGATTCTCCTCAAGTGCTTCACCCTGTTCTGTATCATGCTTTTCAACATTATTAGAAGAATCATCAAGTTCAACAAACTCAGCCCCTGACTTCTTATTCTTCTCAGTGAACTTGTCCTTATAAAAAGCATTTTCATTGAAAATCACATTTTTGCTTCTAAATACCTTGTAATTTTCATAATCCCATAACCTATAACCAAGGTTGTCCATGCCATAACCAAAGAAGGTATAAACTTTCGGCTTAATTTGGATCTGTCAGCACTATTGATATAAACATAAGAGATGCAACCGAAAATCCGCAAGTGTGAAAGTTTTACCTCCTTTCCTGTCCATGCTTCCTCTGGCAATCTACAGCCTATTGGCATCGAAGGTCCTCTCTTTATCAAGTAAGCAGTTGTATTCACAGACTCAGTCCAAAACTGCTTCGATTACCCAACATTCAATCTCATGTTCTGCAATAATCCTGTTCATGTGTTCAGCAACACCATTCTGCTGTGGAGTTTCTGGCATAGTTATCTGGTGTCTGATCCCATGCATAGCAAAGAATTCTTCAAACACATTGCTGCAATATTCTCCTCCATTATCTGACCTTAAGGACTTCAGCTTTAGACCTGTTTGATTCTCAACTAAACTTTTCCACTTCTTGAATGTATCAAACACGTCAAATTTGTTCTTCAAGAAATAAATCCAAAGCTTCCTAGTAGCATCATCAATGAAAGTAACATAGTGGTTAGCACCAAAAAGAGATGATATCTCTGAAGGTACCCATACATCTGTATGTACCAGGTCCAACTTCATTGCCTTTTGAGTTCGAACAACTTTTGAGAAACTAACTTTCTTTTTCTTCCCAAAACACAACTTTCACAAAATTGCAGATCAACAGATGTTAGACCATCAAGTTTTCCCTTAGACGCCATTACCTTCATCCATTTTTCGGTCATATGTCCAAGCCTTTGATGCCACACATTTGTGTCAGCCTTTGAGGTAGCGATATTGAAGCTGCTTCTACTTGTATTCACATAGAGAGTTCCTTCTCTTTGGCCTCGAGCAACCGCCATAGCGCCTTTACTAATCTTCCATTAATTACTAGCAAACATAGTGATGCGACCTTCATCTGATAACTGGCTCACAGAAATCAGATTCTTTGTAAGCTTAGGGACATACCTAACTTGTTTTTGCTTTAATTCTGTATCATTTGCTAGCCGGACCTGTATATCTTGTTTTACAATTATGTCGCACAGCTCATCATCACCAAGGTAGACCTTACCAGATAATTCACAAAATAACTTCTATCTGATGTAGCATGAAACGATGCACCAGAATCCAATATCCAAGAATCACATCTCGAATTACATGACAGAATTAAAGCATCATCATATGAAAAAGATTTCAGTAGACACATTAATCGAACCTTTGCCTTTATCGTTCTAGTCTGGTTGCTTCTTTGGCGCTTTACGGTCACGCTTCAAATGTCCCTTTCTCTAACAATTTCAGCAGACTATACCTTCTCTTGATTTGCTTCTTCCTCTTGACTGTGCTCGTTCTTTAATGTTTAATGCACCTCCTGAAGGTTCTAATGACGACGAATTCTTTCTTCGTGTATCCTCGTTTAAGAGAACACGAACAACATCCTCAAGTTTCAGAGCACTTGCCCTTGATACGTTACTGATAGCAATAACCAAGCTATCCCAATAGTCTGGAAGACTTGTTAAGACCACTAATGCTAACACCTCATTATCAAAGATAATTCCAACATATTCCAGTTGACTAGTGATGGTGTTAAAGTCGTTCAAATGCTCAGTCATAAATTTCCCTTCAGTTTTCTTCAAGTTAAATATTCTTTTGATCAGAAAGACTTTATTAGAAGTCGAAGGCTTCTCATACATGCATGTTAAGGCCTTCATCACATCTTCTATGATCTTTTCTTTGGATATATTGAAAGTTATCGATGACGATAGGGAGAGTCGAATTGCCTCAAGGGCATTTTGGGCTTATTTTTTTATCCCTCCCAATGGTAAATAAAGATCTTTTTGGTTCAGGTAGTCTTCCATTTGTATTTTTCAAAATCCAAAATTTAACTCATCAAATTTCTCAATTTTAATTATTTCATCTTTCGTCATTACTCACACTCAAATTATAATTTATCTCCAAAATTATAATTAACAGAATAATGCAATAATGAAAAGATAAAACTAACCACAAGTTGTGATGCTGATAATATATACTGAAGAGTTATCTACTGCTTTTCCAGAGCAAATGAATGCTACCCAAATTTTGCTCTCCCACAGAAAAAGCACTGACCGTAACCCAACGGTAAATTGACTGCTTCCTTAATCCTTTTCCTCAAGCAATCTCATGCTCTTGAAACCAAATTCTCCTGCACTCAAGCATCTCCAAAACAAGGTCTCATTCAGGTGCCGAGGACGATGATCTGATGGCGAAGAAACAGATGCCGATTTTGAGGCGGATTTAGATGAAAGAGGTCGAGTGTTGCAGTAAGCGATAAGCAAAACAGCCATAGATTTCAAGCCGAAAGCCTACAAGGGATAGCCCCGAGGACTCAATCGTCGATAACAAATTTTGGTAGGTACAAAATCGATTTCGCCAAAATTCTAGGTTCCGATTTTTGTGTTTTCGCACTCTCAACTTGTGTTTATCCTCGCTCTGATACCAATTGTTAGGATCGAAACCCACACGAACACAAACTCACAAAAATAGACAATCAATTTTTACGTGGGAAACCCGAGTAACGAGAGAAAAATCCACGGCCACCACAATCGACGACAAACCACTATTCGAAGGAGAGATCACAAGAGATGGGTTTTTTTTGATTTTTGTGAATCTATATACTTCCAGTCTACACGCACTAACATATGTAGGCAAAGGAAGCTCCAATAATGATAGGTGCCAATACAAAGAGAAATACACGGCTCTCTTAAGCTCCAATAATAGGTGCTTAATTAGGCTCCAATAATAGGTGATTCATTAATCAGGCTCACTGTCAACAGTTTTATGGCTCAGAAGTTTTGTGCACCAAGGAGATTTGCTTTGACCTATTTCACCCATATCGAGTCATCACCCATATGCCATATGTGCTTGATTGTTGCGGCCTTATTCCACTCAACTAATTTCTTGGTGCTATATCCTCCCTCTTCCCTTTGCAAGGTCACCATTTTCCATGCCACCTTAGTTCCTCCACAGGCTAGGGACAATCCTTTCCGTGGAAAGCGTCGAAGGGTGGCTTCAATATCCCTTATGACCATCTTCGGAAGCATAAACACTCCCGCCCAGTAGCTCTGTTTTGCATGAAGGATTGATCTTATAAGTTGCACTCGTCCTTCAAATAATAGCAACCTGTTCACATATGACCTAGCATGAGCTGTGATTCTCTCCACTAATACATCACAGTTACAAGGTCTCAATTGTGTGAAAATCACTGGGACAACAAGTTAATGCACCGGCAGGTTCCCTTTACGAAATCCCTTGCATTCCAGCAAAGCCCTATGTTCCTCTTTCTCTAGCCTTGCAATAAACACCTTGCATTTACTTGCATTCGATACCAGCCATAAAAATTGAGAGAAGAGGTAAATTTCTTCCTTTAACGTTTGATTCGATCGAGGTTCTCTTCACAAAACATGAACACGTCATCCGCAAAGAAGAGGTGCATAATCGGTAGCTTTTTGTATCTCCAATGGTACACAAAATCATCCATCTTCGCTTTCCTCTCAAGGACCCCAGATAGGACCTCCTTGGCCCATAATGAATTAATACAATGACATCCCGTCCGTCCTAGAAATAGCCTTTTGATTCGCCTTTCAAGCATATCGAGAATCTAGGATATAACACACATGCCCTAATCCAACCCAACATCTTCTCAGGTACCCACAAACCCCTTCCAACATTCAAATAGAAAATCCCACAAAATAGATTTGTACGTGATGCGTGTGAAAACATACATCGTTTTCTTACTTTTAGTTATGTATTTTTGTCAATTTAAGTCTTAGTTTAAGTCGTTTTAGTTTCTTTTATTATTAGAGCGTTGATACTATGGTATTTCTTGTTTTTGTTGCAGGAATGAAGAGTATAGTATGTTTTTGGTCATGAGCGACGTGAAAGGAGAATTGAAGATGATTTTCTGAAGTTCTTGTTGATCATGAATAAATGGAGACGTGTCTAATGCTTCTTCGAGCTTTTAAATCGAAGTATGCAAGTTTTTTAGTGAGCACTGGCTGTGCTTGATGAGCACAGGCCGTGCCAAGCATCTTTGTGGAGTTCTCTGAGCACGGGCTATGGAGGTTTGCGCAAGGACAGTGCCACCTACTTGCGGACGTCCCCTAAATACAGCACAATCAGTTATTTCTCATTTTCTATATATGCCCACTCCCAAAGTTCGTAAAGGATCATCATTTTATTAGGGTTTTTCATCAAAGAGGAGGCCTGACGGCGACGAATTGGTCTTCTCTTTATGTCTTTGATGAGAGGTTGATCTCAAACGGTGCATATCTACGCTTTGTTGGATCACCATCATAGCGGAGTTGTAATCGGCTGTTTGTAAACCAATTTTCATTGGTTGTTGGTTTAATGCTCTATTCCTATTTGTGTTGTAATGAATCATTTCAATTGTCAATTGGATTTGTTGTTTTCATTCATGAGTATTGTAATGTAAAACCTTAGTATGGCGTACTAGTTCGATCTTTTTTATGGATTCTTATGAGATGTGATTTATGTATTTAATAATGTCATATACAAGACTTATGGTATCGTTTTCATGTGTTGATATATTCGTAATTGCCTATTCTTTGTGTTATGATTGATCACCTTAATACATAGGAGAAGCATATATGCAATCAAGGCACTCTCTTTTGGTTGATGTATGCAGCAAGTTTATAGGTTAATGTCATTCTCCTTTGGTTAACCTATAATCACATGAAAATGAGCATAATGTAGCGCTAATTTGTGTTAGGTTATATTATGAGGTGTTAGAGAAATAATCGTAATGCAACATGTTTCGTTTATGTTACATTCTTTTTTTGGACATAGAGTGAACGTATTAGTTTGATTATGTCATGCTTTATGATAACCAATAGTCTTATTGATAACTCTCTGTTTATCGAGCTTTGTTGCGAGGAGCTATAATAAATTAACATGAAAAGAAAATGCTAGTTAATGATTGAATCCATGAAGAGTGGTAACTATGATCGTCGTACACTTTATCAACTCTGATAAGAACATCTTTAAAATAAAAATAAAAAAAATATTTAATTAAATTATCTTTTCTCATTTTATTCTTGTCACCAACAAACCCCCCCCTCCCCCTCCCCGAAAAAAAAAACTTTAGAGGAAATTTAGTAATTCCACAGGCCATTTTCTGTGGGATTGACTCGTGCTCATCACTTCTACATTATTATAGAGATTGTGTGGTGTGAACTAGTATATTTATTTCAATTTATAGTATCTTGCAACGGGTTCTATCAGTATGCTTTCTATAGATCGACCTTGATAGCACACCTAGGTAGGTACGCGGTTCCAAGTGATAGTCCCTCATGAGCTCCTGAACTAACAAGATGCTGTCACTAATTTGACGCCCCATCACAAAAGCAGTTTGCATCGGGCAAACAACCTTATCAAGATGCCACACTAGATGATTTGCAATGATCTTAACGATACACTTATAGATCATGTTGCAACACGATATCGGCCTAAAGTCCTTTATCATTGTTGGGTTGCCTACTTTTTGATGGAGAACCAAGATTGTGTCATTGACCTTTTTGAGCAGCTGTGATGATGGAAAAAATTCAAGCACTGTCTCAGCAACGTCACTCCTAACCACATCCTATGCCCCACAGAAAAATTCCGCATTATACCCATTCTGACCCGGTGCCTTATACCAACATCATCGCCTTGACCTCCTCAGGTATAATCGGTATCTGCATCAATTCTGCTTGCTGTATCTCAAACCTTTGGTTTATGAACGGCCGTAGCTGGTCGTACGATATCTCCTCAAGGTCTACCCTTTGCAATAGCCTTTTGAAATGTCCCACAATGTGTGTCTCAATCTCCCCAGCATCTTCCAAAACCTGATTCTCCTCATTTGTAATACACATGATGTGCAATCGGTTGTCACGAAGCTTTACATACTTGTGAAAGAATGCCATATTCTTGACCCATTCTCCAGCCATTTGATCCTAGCTTTTTGATAGAAGAAGGACTGTTCATGTACCCTGAGGGTGGAAAAGGCTTCAGCTTGTCCCTTTCTTCTTCCCTCAATCCCTTATCTGTCGGATCATTCAAGACAGTTCTTTGTAGCTCTTCCAATCTAGCCCTCGTCATCTCCACTCTGGTTAAGATATCAGTATATTCCCTCTTGTTGAGGTCCTTCAACCTACCCTTCAAAAAACGGAGTCGCTTGACTAGTTTGAATATCGCACATCCTTTATTTGGGATCTCCCTCACAATACTCATGAATTCTGGGTAGTCAGCCCATAAACTAAAGTACTTCAACATGATTTTAAGCATCGGTGTCTCGACCAATCAAACGAATATCGGTGAATGGTTAGACACCCTGGCGTAAAAAAATTTTGTCTCTGAAAAGGAAAACTCCTCCACCCATCTAGTGTTTAGGAGCACCCTATCGATCTTCCTCATAATTTCTCGATCCCAAACTGCCATATTCAACCATGTGAAACGGGGTGCAGTGTACCTCAAGTCTTGCAAATGAGCTTCTGTAATGCTATCTCAAAACTCATCGTAAGCCAGGGGCCACCTATTAGAGCATCCTCTCCGATCCCCCCTTTCCACCAATGCGTTGACCTCCCCCATCATCGTCCAAGGAATATTCAAGTTTGGTGTTCCTTTGGTGGCTAGGTTCTCCAGAGCGATCTTCTCTACAAAAAAGAATCTAGGACCATGGTTGATCCTCCATGGCGACACGACCATGTATCACCTGGTTCTAAACTTCCAATACATCGAACGTAATAGTTTTAGGGTCCCAACAAAGCAAAATCCTCCAATTTGGAGCAACCATATAGTTCCCCATCCATCTCCACCCTGGTAGCAAGCGCACCATGGTTGTACCAACAACTAGCTCAACTACCTCATCTAGCTTAGAATCTAGGATACTAAAGAGCTTTAACTTATTATATAAAGCCAAATGACTAACTTCGGCTTGTTTACTAGGGTGGCTGAGGCCCTGAATAGTCCATTTTCACAATACATAGCAAAAAATGAAATAGAGTTAGGATACAAAGACCATTCAGGGGGTACCCCTGACACCAACTGGAGGTTCCTCAGATTGACCAATTTTGGTTACATTTAATCCGTCTTCAGCAGCCTTAAATGTGCATGGTACCATGTCTACATCAAGATCAGGTTCCTAAGTGCTAGCCACCACGATCTCAAGATCCTTGTTCCTTACCTCCTTCCTATGGCCAGCTCATCTCTCTTTCTCAACTAGGGCCTTCTCCATCTATGACTTCGTGGGGAAGAATTCTTTTGCCAAGGGGATCAAAAGGGTTCTGAGACAAGACTTTCTCCAAGCTATGTTGGGGCTGTATCATCATCATTGGGCTCTTTGGTCTCTGAGATGGGATCTGCACCTCGGCAACCACAATGACCATATTCAACACAGATTCACCTTGCTTCTTCACATTCCAAGACGACTTGCCGTTGTTCCTGCTTTTCTTCCTGTTTACATATCCCCATCCACCATCGACACTAGGGCCAACCACTGCCCTTGCCTGTTCGCCTGCATAATCATGACCAATAACATTGCAACGGATGCATACAGGGAGGCGCCAACCATACACCACTTCAATCTCATTCTTTCCTTACCAAGGTCCACGATAACATGGTCAGCCAAAGGTTAGGATGCCTCCACTTTGACACACGCTCTAGCGAAGCCAAGTCTCGACATTTTCTTCATGGTCGAGTCGGCATACAAGGGTTTACAAACCAGGCTACCAATCGTGCTAAGACCAGGCCCCAACCACAAGGAAATGGGGAACGTCGTCCATAATAGGATGCTCTCATGACGTTGCTTGCAAATGCTCACACTAGGTGTCCATTTTTGTACCACCATTGGACACGAATATATCGCTTAATTTCCACGCTCCATAATTTTCACTCACCCTTGCCACTTGGCTGGGGATATGAAAGAAATAGAATCTGAAGCCATTCGCGCTGACATCCTGAAGTCCTTTACTTCACCATTGCAGCTTCAATAGATCTGAAAGAGGGACTATCTCCGATGAAATAGCAAAAAACACTTCGCGCCATTTCATGTTTGCTGCCTCCTGTATCTCCACCGTAGGCTTTGCAACCTCCTTCCCATCCACCACAGCTGGTGGTGTAAATTATTGTTTGAGTTTTTTTGCCCAACGGATTGGAGTTTTGGATCGATGTGAATGCACACTTCGGATCTACCTACCTCCCATCAACATTAGATTCCCCTTGTTGTGGCATTTTGTCAAACACCTGCTGGGTGTGGATAGACACATTCTCCATTCTTGTCCATCCGATCTACCTCGGCTGTGGGTGTCTCCCTTGGCCATTGCTAGGACCTTTATTCAGAGTCAAAGCGCCATACATGTTCTTACCTTTATCCAATTCATCCCTTCCTATTGGTTGTTTGCCTTTGTACTTCTCCAAAAGAGCCTTCATCCTTTCCAATTCATCAAGGTTGTTCTTCAACTGCTCCTTCATCATCACAATCAATGGACTATCATTCTCATTCCTTTGCTGCGATGTCACCTCCATCTCGTCATTTAGGTCGCCCATTTCCAGTGATAGTTTCGTGGGTGCTCCATTGGAGCTCAGCTTCAGTTACCTCCGTTGTTGAGTCCTCTGGACTGGGGCCTCCGTCTCAGAATACATCCTAATGGGGATGAGATCTACCTTAGGCTGAGCAGATTTGATGAAGAGTGACCTAGATTTGGCCCAAATCTGGCATAGGGTGACATAGATCTAGCCCTTTATAGGTTCAGATTGGGACTTTGCGGTCCAAATCTAGTCCTCTTGTTTCTAGATCTAGCCTCCATTGTCAAAGATCTCGTCATCTCTAGGTCGACTCCAAGGTTGCAAACCTCAAATCTGGGGGTTGCAGATCTAGCCCCATGAGTTCTAGCTTTATCTAAAAGCTTTTCGAGGCCGTATACAAGATCTTTAGTTGAAGGGCTAGCAAGACGTTTCTCCTTCTAGATCTACTCATGGTCTCCTTTACAAGTATCCCCGAATTGGAGGTCCATGGTGACCTCTTGATCCGTCTCGTCGTCGTCTTCTTGCTCCGGCTGTGCAATCGTCTTGTTCTTCATCTTCTCTGTCACCTCAGCTGGAACAGGAAGGGCGATCATTAGAGCTGGGGTTGTGGTTTTGTGGGGGAGGGGAGAGAAATTGTCTGTGGCTGTAGGTTTATAGTTGTAGGATTTGGAGATAGCTTAGACTTGCGAGGACTAATTGAAAAAAGAAAACACACGAAATCTAAGGACTAGTTGTAGGATTTGGAGATAGCTTAGACCTGCGAGGACTAATTGATTTTATGAGATCAACACCAAATTTTAATGATTTTAATAAAACAAGAAAAAGAAAAAAAATAAGTTTGGATTAGAAAGAAGAATATCATGATCATTTTTTTATAATGAAAGCTGTGTAGTCTGTGTATTTTCTTCAACCTTCATCACCTTCTATAATTCCCAAACTCCAAGCAAAAGAGTTATAAAAATTAAAAATTGAAACTTAAAAATTGAAAATTGAATGCGGAGGTAACATGAGGGACCACACCATATGAAAAATAAGAGGTGAGGAGGTGAGGAGGTGAGGAGGGTGTCATGTGCCCCTGGTCCCACATACATCCGTCCCTGGTTAATGCACTGCAAGTTGCTTATCATATGGAATTTACATCAAGAAAATTAACCCTTCAAGCACTTTGTCTTTTGTAAAGTGATAATCAATCTCAATATGCTTCGTTCTTTCATGTAATATAGGATTTTTAGTAACATGAATTGCAGACATGTTATCACAATGAAGCTTTACTGGTTATAGATCA
>JAOVYX010001087.1:0-41624 GCA_035668315.1 Drosera spatulata | reverse complement strand
TTGCCATACTTGAGCCCAAGGCTATCTGGATCGAGGCTGCTTGTTGGTGCTAACTTTGCTTCGGCTGGGATCGGGATTCTAAATGACACTGGCATTCAGTTCGTAAGTTCATCACTCTTCAGCCTACATAAAACCTGATAGTTCTACTTCTATAAAAAGAAAAGAAAAAGAAAAAGAAAGATTGAATGAAGGCACGCAATATAAGGAAGCACTTGTGTATGGATTATTCTTGTCGGACATACCTGTCGTGTATCTCGATAACATTGCCACAAAATACTTGATCCATAGCATGGCTGTTAGCGTCTTGGTTTCCCAATCCAACAGCATGATCCTGCATAATGGAGCATTTATCAGTCGAAATTGTTGTCATCAAGTGCATTATAAGTGTAATAATAAGAACATAAACAGTAAAGACTTGTTCTGTAGTATTAGTGCAAGGGAAAATTATCAGCCTCCATAATTGTTTGAAACAACATTGTCAAATTATGTAGTATAATGCACAATAGAGCTCACTTATATTTTCTGGTCCACCAATTAGCCGTTTGCTTGACTAATCAGCAACTAAGTCTCTTCGCTATCTCAAACACCAGTCCGTGCCCAAGAATTTTAGTGGAAAAGAAAGCATACAGCTTTAATTAAGACATTATACTTAGTTTAAGGTGAATTTCTGTAACCATAATTGGTTTATAATTCTGATTCTTTCGTGGGATTCTTGCAGCTGAACATAATAAGAATCACCAGGCAAATCGAGTACTTTGAGCAATATCAACAAAGGGTAAGGCAGCTGATCGGAGCAGCAGGGGCACAGAGACTGGTGAACCAAGCGCTTGTTCTCATCACCCTCGGAGGGAATGACTTCGTGAACAACTACTACTTGGTACCTTACTCCGCCAGGTCTCGCCAGTTCCAGCTCCCTGATTATGTCCGCTACCTCATTTCAGAATATCGCAAAATCCTCGAGGTAATTTCCCAAGATTTGTAAGTTCAAATTAATGCATCTGTATATGAGGAAACGCATCTATTTATAGATATAAAATTAATTTAGTCTTTTTTTTTTATCAAAGTTTGATTTATTTTAATAACCAATTTGGTTGGTCATACATTAATATCACGATTTATAATTAATGTATTTAATTTATAATGTCTTTTTATTATTTCTTACATATTGTTTCAATTTTATTATATATTTGTTTCATTGATAACAACTATTTGCATAGTTTAACATCATCACGATATAGAATCTCAAATAAAATTTTCTATGTGATTTAAAATAGATACATGTAATTATCAAGAATATTTTCTTAAGTATATAATGTGAATTACATAAATAATATTATAATAAATCAGGTTAAGGACTATGCTTCTGATGCTTGGAAAATAACAAGCATCCAACCAGTATAACTCCGAGAATAAAACGACGAAGCGGCATAGTGGGATAACTTAAGGGTCAGCATGTAACCCAGACGAGATCCTTGGATGTGATGAGTTCGAACCAAGCGGTTCATGTCATGTGCTAGAGGAAATAACCTCAGAGGTCGTCCAACATTTTTCACGATATATCTAGTACTAGGAAAATAATGTCAACTGCAACGAGACTAAATCACGCTAATTGACTGCAAGGCATAATCGCCATCAACAGAGTTTCTAAGCTGAAGTTGTTCTACATTATTATCTAGAAGTACAAGTCACACTAAAAAACGTTGTACCAATCTAGGAATGCCGTAATCGTCCTAGGTGATTATTCTCGCAAATCAACCAACATCAATGCTCATAAGTCATAACACTCTTATCAGACCTACAATAAGGCTCCAATGACTCACTAAGCATTATTGAGACTACTTACATCTCGTAATTACAACAGGATCTGATTAATCAGTGACTCCATTATTGCAGAGGATATATCGCCTGGGAGCTCGTAGGGTACTGGTGACGGGCACCGGACCACTGGGATGTGTTCCAGCCGAGAGAGCACAGAGAGGCAGGAACGGCGAGTGCTCCCAGGAACTAAACTATGCCGCATCGTTATTCAACCCGCAGCTCCTAGAGATGATAAAGGAAGTAAACCGTGAGATCGGCTCTGATGTCTTCATCGCAGCCAACGCCAATCAAATGCACATGGACTTCGTCTCTAGCCCTCAACAGTATGGTGCGTTCTCGTCCTAATCAAATTTCTCAAACTAAGACCATGTCTAATATGCTATAACAAACAGTAGAATAGTACCCTGCAGATGAGTATTCATTGTCGTTTTACGCTTCCCTATGTTTATTGCATTCGATGTTGAGGCGGTATCAGAGTCCATTAATGGAAACTCAGAGAAGAGAGAGGATATATGAACATGATAAGCAGTTAGGGGACCAATAATAATGCAATGGAATGCATCTGGTTAGGGTCAGACTAGATCGAAATGTGTAATAAGAGCTTGTCCTAGAAATAGGCTGACCTGAATGCATTATGGTATCACTTGATACCCTACATTATTCAAACATAATTGAACTTAAGGAAAAAAAAAGGTACCACGGATTCACCTGTATGAACTCAGGTAACAAAACCATTACATGTTCACAAAAAATACACAGAAATTCCATCTATACTTGCATTATTTCAGTGTAATTCGTATTTCTGAGGTAAATGACACTAACAAGGCACAAAGTTGTTTCCAATGCAAGGGTACAAAGATAACTAGTCAGTAAGGGCAATTTTGGCCGAAAGATTCACAATTGCCTTGGCAATAATCCTTTTTACCTTAGCAATGTAGTCATCTGGTTACAATTGATTACATTTCATTTTCTCCCATTCATAAGACTCAACTCAAAACCTTAGATAAAGGAAAACCAAATATTCACCCACCCAAATCGACAATACTTGAGAAAGACAATGATACAGGACAATACCTATATTGTTGCGATTCCCGATCTAGGGTTCTGAAAAAATTGAACAACCACATTACCAATCTCACAAAGACATTTCATCGAACACCTAATCTGCATCGCTTCACCGCCACCCGACCCCACCTCACCCTAACATCCCGATTTCTCTTTTTTACAGGATTCGTGACATCGAAGGAAGCGTGTTGCGGCCAAGGTCCCTACAACGGGATAGGCCTCTGCACGATGCTCTCGAACCTCTGCCCGAACCGAGACCTCTACGCGTTCTGGGACGCCTTTCATCCGACCGAGAAGGCGAACCGACTCATCGTGGCGCAGATCATGAGCGGGAATGAGGATTATATGCACCCAATGAATCTCAGCACTGCTCTGGCCTTTGATGCTGAGATGTTCGCAAGGGAAAATGAGAGGGATTGAGGATTTGAAAATGTTACCGTTGGGGGTTTTCATCGTCTGTTTGAATTTTATGTGATATGTTATGTTCTTGTGTTTAATTGGATTTAAAGTGTTTGTGGTGATTTGAGTCTGTTTAGGAAACTGTAAACTTTGAGCATAAGCTCTTGATGAATAAATTGATGGGTTATTTTGTTTTTTAAATATGGCTTTATTTGTGTAGGATGATCGGGATCATTAGTAACATCTATCCTTCAAATTCAAATTCTAAGTTCGATCATACATAAACAAAAATCTTATATCTGTAATCCCTGAGCTACTCCTCTTCTCTTAATTGATTTTAGGGGTGAAACGCACGATGTTACGATACAAACCCATATATGTTTAGTCTAACTCTCAGATATGTTGTATATCATATATTCAAAGTCTCTACTTGTAGATCTAAACTATAATCACATGTGAAGTGAAATACATAATGCTACGATGCAGACCCACATATGTTCAGTCTAATTTTTAAATATGTTTGACATCATCTATTCAAAAATGTCTATTTATAGATCCAAACTACCATCACATGTGAAGTGAAATATTGAGCGATCAACATTGTAATATTCGGAAAACGTCCAAACCGGTGCTGTAAATGCATCATGACCACTTAAGACTTATTTATGTTTAGATTTTGCCTGTATAAAGTTCATTATATATAGAGGAAATTTAATATATGATGGATCACATAGATACAATAATTTTTTTTTTTTGAAAATGTACATACAATGAATTTAAAACTATATCTCATCTTCAAAACAAAACTTTTAACACAATGTTACAAGCATCGAAAACGGAGGTGTAAATGCATCACAACCAAGTAAACTCTATTTACATTTGGGTTTTTTTTATGTGTGAATATGATTATATACAAAAATTAAATATATGATAAATCTGACATACATAGTCAACTTAAACCTGTAGTTCATCTTCAAAACAAAACATCTAGCGATAGTGTCGAATTGTGAGGAATAAACCATTATATTGGAATATGAACTTTCTTTTAATGTCACTCCATACAGAAAATGCAAGCTTGTTAAGTCTTGGTCTATTTTCTACAATATTGTGTTACGTTAGGATCAAATCACACACACGATTAAACAATAAATGAGAAAAGATATCAAATTTATGTGGGAAAGAAAAACCCACGATCATCGATGGGATCCATTAATGAGAAAGATTATGCACCAGTACAAAAGTTCTGTAACCTAAGTCCATATTTTTAGGTACACATAATTAACCTTAAATTCCTTAATTATGATTGACCCAACAAAATATAAGAATAAAAAAAATAAAATCTATTAGAATCAACAACAAAGGTTGAACGGCCGTGCTCCCTCACGCATGATGAAGCCGTGATGAGAAAAAAACCGAAACACAACACGCATGTTCATGCTCGTTGTGCATGACCTGTGCCGCACTCTCTTGGACCTCCTCCAATTCAATGAATCGGGACCATTATTCCAACAAATCTTTCACTTGGAAATGATTTCCAATACTTCAATCAGCATCATAACACTTGTCAACGTTCTCACACTAAGCTCACGTAACAACCAAAGTGGTAGAAGTTATTGAAACTGACAACTTACTCCACTTAGAGTTTTTAGACCTCTTAAATTGCTGATCACCACCATACGACTTATCAGTACAAGTACTAGATCCAGAAGAGACCCCACTCCTCGAACCATGCCCAGGGTTCATGCATCGATGCCTTTCCACAAAGGTACTCTTGTACACGAGTCTAGGAAACTCTTCACACTTAAAAGTCTTTCTAAACCACTAACTCTTGCCTCTATCATAAACTCTTTCTTCACAGTTGTCCTCATCTTCACAATCTCACCTCTACGATTACTCTTGATCTTGCGACTCTCTGTAGGCACTTTCACGAATCTCACACGCTTTCGCATCCCATCCTTGCGAGAACCCGACACTCTCGAATTCCCACTCAATGGAGTAACTGTTCCACTGCATCCGATTTTCGCACCAATCAGTTCAAAGTGGTTATTAATCTTTTGAGCCTTCATAATCACTTATAGGCCTCTACAAAGTATCATGTCTTTTTCTCGAATTTATATGCTGTACTTTCTGAAAACAAGTCAACCCACTAAAATCAGATTTCTCCTCTAATCTAGGACAGGCCTCACATCCCCAAGGGTATGAAGAATACTGTAAAACATCCTCACTCTAACAGTACCAATTCCAACAACCTTACAAACTGCATCATTACCCATCAATAAAGAACCTAGCCCGAAACGTATCAAACAGACTCTTATCAAAAGTAGCATGACACACAACACTAAAATCCAAAATCTAAAATTTAAGAGTCGTACTTGGATTCACATGACAAAATCAATACTTCACCGTCACTAAGGGACCCAATCATGTCCTTACTTTTGCCGTGTTTAACTTTACCCTTGTTCAGTGTTGGACATACACGTATCACATAATCTTTCTCCACTAGCCACCCTTCGACTGAACACGATCCCTGTCTTGTCTATTGCCTTTGCTTGAAGACCTACCACATTCTTCAATATTTCTTTAACATTTAAGGCACCTTCGAAATTTTTAGAAAACGAGAAACTCTTTCTTTGTGTATCCTCATTCAAAAGGACACCAACGATACCATCAAACTTGTAGTTTATTTCCGTCTAACGAATTACTGACAACTCTCACAAGCCTATATCAACTAACTTGCAAACTCATTAAAATTGACAAGACCAACGTCTCATCATCAAACGTGATTCCAATGGACTTCAGCTGACTCGCCATCGTATTGAAATCATTCACATGCTAAACCATTGATTTTCCTACATTCATCTTCATATTAAACAAGCGTTTGAGAAATAACTTATTCGTTATTGAAGACTTCTCATACATCCTCGACAACACCTTCATCTAACCTTCGGTGGTCATCTCTTTGGAGATGCGTTGAAGGTTACCATCGACGACAATGAAAATTGAATCGCATCCAACATTTTGCGATCTAACAACTCCAACTTCTTCTGATCCACATCAACATGCTTGTCCTTCTCAACTTTTAGCGGTAGATAAAGGTATTTCTAATAAAGGTAGTCTTTCACTTGTATCTTCCAAAACCAAAAGTTCGTCCCATCGAACTTCTCGATCATGATCTTTCTATCATCTGCCATCGCTCTCACTTGATTAGAGAGTACCAAAGATTGGATCTTGATCACTGAACAATGATAACGAAGATGATCCGCAAAAATCTCTGATCTCGTCAATCCCAATTTCAATTGATTATCAGATCTCATCGATTAGGATTTTTCAATCACTCACTCACTTTATGTGATTAATCAACCTGTCACTCTGATACCACTTGTTAGGATCGGATCACACATACGATTAATCAATAAAGGAGAAAAGACACTAAATTTACGTGAAAAAATCCTCAAGGGGAAGAAAAAGCTACGATCGTCAAGGAGATCCACTAATGAGAAAGAGTACAAACAAATACAGGGAGTTCTGTAACTTAGGTCCATATTTATAGGTACACATAATTAATCCTTAATCCCTTAATTATGATTGGCCCAACAAAAAGAACAATAAAAAAAATCGTAAAGAATTAGCCATAAAGGCCGCACGGCCGTGCTCCTTCACGCATTGGCTAATGAAACCGTGCTCAGAAAAACACCGAAGTACACCGCGTATGCAAGCACGACCATTGCCGCACTCTCATCGACCTCGACAAATTCACCGAATCAGGACCACTATTCCAACAAATATTTTCTAGGTCAATAATTGGGCTCAATTCATTTGTGTATTCCATTCAACTTCGATTAGGGTTTTGATTCCTTTCTTGAACTCTTCCTGGATCCTACAGCTGGTATCAGAGCCCATAGTTCGTTGGGTCGAGCGGGATAGGCCCAAGTGGTCAAGAGGTACTAAGGCTCGTTGTTGTGCTCGACGCTCCTTAACAAAGAGGGGACGACCATAAGGACTAGGGTGCAGTTAGGGCTTGGCATTATATGGGCTTGGTGGAAAGTCCACATCTTTGGGCCCTCAAGAGGGTTGGAAAAAAATTCATGCAGCTCCCATTATGGTGAAAAAGTCCATAATGAAGTGTGATCAAACTTCCAAGCATGTGGTGGCTCGAAGATAATGGGTAAATAGCTCCATGGATTCAGACTCAAGGGGGAGTTAAGTTATGTGGATGGATTCATATATAAGGAAGAGATTGTGGAGGATATATGGTAAGTTAAGTTATCCACATTGACCATGGAAAAAGAGAAAGAATAGAATATATATATATGAACTATCAATAGCCTATCAGCTTAAACTTTTGGGTTAACAGTTGGGTTCAATTCACATATATGTTCTATTCAGTCCCGGTTAGGATTTGGATTCCTTTCCTGGGCTCTCCCCTGAGTCCTACAGTGTTAATGGTTGTTTTGTCACAGTTGTTTCCTGAGATGAACGTTTAATTAAAGCAATAAAGAGATAGACTCGATCTCAAAATTTCTTAATAGTAGAACTTGTATAACTCGGTTGATAGTCTTGGAGTTAGAGATAGGACTACTGCAGATTACACAGAAAATGAACTAGCAGAATCCAACAAGCAATCCGTAGAAGGGGGATGCTGCGGACGGTCGTTTGTGTAATTTCTTTTGCATATTTTCCCTCTTATCTGTTGGATGTGGGTGGTTATAACAACCAAAAATATGAGGCCCATTAATAATCAACGGCTTAGATGAGAGTATACAAGTGACTGCACCAAAGCTTCGCTAGCGTTTCTCCGTGTAGGATCCCTTCTGTATTTCCTCTCATTACTCACTGTTGTCTCTCTGGCTTCCTGTGTCACACCCCTGGTGATTGAAGAGGTCGCAAAAACTTATACTACAAGATAAGAAAATCAAACATATATAATGACAGAGTAGCCAACTGCTAATTGGGTTGGAAAAAAATCTATCTTAGTTTGGTCCAACAGAAGTATGATATATGGCTTTTTTGGTAACCTGGGTGCACTGCTGTCTGTTATGGCATTTTACATTTTTTGTTAAATGCATTCTTAAGATGTTTTAATGCGGTGAATGTCAGCCGTGTAAATAGACCAGGTTCAACCTCATGAGTTTTGTCCTGAAAAACACGATTAAACCACCTATTTAATTTCTTTATCAAAAAAAAAAAACCACGTATTTAATTTCACAAGGTAATACAGAGGATGAGTTAAAAAGAAAAAAAAACGGTGATGTAATGTAAATGCATCATGACCATTGACCACTCAAACAGTATTATGTTTTTGTTTTTCATGTGTAAGGTTTGTTACATATAGAGCAGAGCTAATCTCTTTCTATTGTATGCAGGTGTCTGATGGATCTTATTGTAAGAGTCAACTTAAAACTGCATCTGATATTCAAAAGAGAAAATCTACTCATAACGTCGGGAGTGTCCAGAACAATGCTGCAAATGCATCATAATGACTTAAAGCCATATTCATATTTAGATTTTTTGATGTATGAACTTTATCATTTATAGAAAAATTAAACAATAACATTGGGAATAGAACATTATATGCATTATCAACTTCTTTTAATGTCATTATATAAGGAAAAACACGTTTTTCTTAGTCTCAATCTGGCTTTTACAACGGTGGTGTTAATGGTTGTTATCTCTTGATAAGTTTTTACTGAGGTAAGAGGTCATCATACTATACCTGATGGAAAAATGTTTGAAAGAAGTAAATAGATAGATTCAATCTGACGGTTTCTAGCAACGAGAACTTGGTAGATAGTCCTCGAGAATTGAGATCAAGACAGAATGCAAATTGCACAGAAAATGAACTTTGTTAATTTACTTTGCAGGATCCTTCTGTTATTTCCGCTCATTGCTAGCTGTTTTCTCGTTGGTTTACTGTCTCATCCCTACTCATTAGTGACTACAGAAATGGCCAAGACAAATGGTCCAACAAAACTGTGATGGCTTACTAATCAAATTTGTTGAAAAAAAAAAAAAAAACAATTCTGTTTGGATAACCAGAACTGTGATGGTTCTTTTGGTATCCTGAGAGCAGTCCTCTTATAGATCTGTTAATGGCCATTTCATGATTCTACCTTTTTGGTTATGTGATGCATTCCGGGGAAGTTTTAAAGATAGCCGGGGGAGCAAGGGAGGATGTGAGAGCTGTGTATAAAGTTTGGATTTGGATTTTGCATGAATAAAGATTTTCATATGATGGATTTTGAGACGTATTTATGTTTGAGATGTATTTATGTTTCGATTTTGCATGTATAAAGTTTTTCATAGGATGGATTTTACGGATAGAGTCAACTTAAAACTGCACATGATCTTCAAAAAAGAATATCTACTCATAACGCCGAAAGCGTCTAGAACAGTTCTGTAAATACAACATCACCGTTAAAGCTATATTTATACTTGGATTTTATATGCATGAACTTTATCATTTATAAAAAAAATAAATAATATTATGGATCAGACAAATACAGTTAATATAGAGTCTTTTATAATTTTAGGTCTCTTTATAAACAAAATTATCAAACTAGATTCACAAACAAGTTAATTATCAAAATGGGCCTGTTTTCAAAATGTAGTTAGAGAAAGCGCCATGTGTCATTCCCAAAAAAAGGCACAGGGCGCCTTTGGTTGAATTAAACGCGCAGGGCACCTTCCCAAAGGCGCGCAGGGCGCCTTCCTGTGATTAGGGAAATAATCCCACACCCCACACCCATATCCATTGATAACATTATAATTCAGTCAAAAACATTTAAACATTGTCATTATGTTGAAAATATAACTCCATAAATTATCATATTTGTTATGCTTGATTCATTAAAAACAAATAACTCCGTAAAAAATAATGATTGATCAATTTTATGGTTATATTGATATAACTTGAATATTGATCATCCGTAATCTCATACGGTGTAAAGCCTTCAGCTCCAATTCGTGGACGACATACGTCGATAATTTTCCTTTCGAATCTTAATTTTCGGTACATCTCTGCCCTCTTGTATAAAGATCGACCGATTGGCCCATTGAATAACAGTAACGAAGAAGACAGAACCAATTTTTTTCAGAATCGATCTGTATGTAGTTCAGACCAAGAGACTCCTCGTTCGCATACATGATTTCCATTTTGGAGTTCGCTTTGAACGCGCCGTCTTCCGCTCGAATCCTGCCCACCAATTGGACATGAGAGTCCTTTAGTAAATGCATCTCAAATATTCTTAGCTGTCCACCGAACCAAGAGATTTCTCCCGTGGTCAGATCAGAAAACCAACTCCCTCCGACGTATAGTTTAATCTCTATCTTGATGAAGTCCATATTCCTGAAAAATGACAGACAAAATGAAAAAGATAAATAAAACCATTAAAAAACGTAGAGATGATGTATGAAACGATAACACATCTCCTAATACATAACATCGGATTGCATATTACAAATTGATAGATAAATGTAGATTTTATTTATAAGTATTAATCTAGTGTCTTTTTTCATGATCAGATATTTTTTTAAAATGTTGGTTAGAGAAATAAAGAGATCTTGCAGTTATGATACATTGATGATTGTTTTTGAAAATGATTGATAAAAAAAGAGTAGAATATAACTAAAACAACACGATACCAATTTACATGATCGATGAATAGAACCATAAATACACGTAATACACGATCGATAAATAGAATCGTAAACTATCGAGAAAAAAAAAACTGGTTTACATGATCAATGAATAGAATAAAAACTATACATCAAACAAACTATTGTGAATGATGGATAATACATAAGTCATAATCCGTGACATCAAAGTCCGACACTATATAGTAGATGATAAATCATCGTCATAATGAAACTGTAAAATCCGAACTATATCATCATAATTAAACTGTAAAATTCGAACTACATAATACATAAGTAGGAAAACCAGAGAACTCATCTATACATAATACATAAGTAGAAAATCCAGAAAACTCGTCTATACATAATACATAAATAGAGAATAAATCAGTCTCATCCTTGTCGGCCTCCCCTGACCCTAACTCTTGCTGTTTTTGGGCCGTCTACATAGGTAGATGGAGTGAACCTACCCGGTGGTGCACAATGTCTCGGTGATAAATCATCTGAATGACCAGCATCGTCAGGATATGCCGCATCATTGTCCCCGTCTGGACCTACAGCCTTAGCGTCAGCCTCGTCATGGTGATGAGTAGCTCCTCCATGATAATGTCGATCATGAATAAAAGGAACGACATGGCCCTGCTCGTCGTCTGTACGCTGGGCAGGCTCATCGTCTAACAATCCAACCTCTAAATCAAAATCCTGCTCAAGTCCATCCTCCGGCGCGCTGTCTCTCAAATGCTGAAATAGATCTTGTAGCTCACGAGACTTTCTTATGTGCAATGATCCTCCGCAGATAAGAGCACGAACAGTACTAACAGCATGGAACAGACCTCTGATGACACATTTGCGACGAATCCATACTAACAACATGTAATCTGATGATATCATAGCTGGTAGCCTAGGGCAGTAGAAGGACCGACCTCGGTTTGACGACGACATAGCACAAAATGACGTTCTGTATCATTCCAACAATCGACGCGTGCCTGATGATGACGGAGCCAATCAAAATCTCCACCTCGCCCACACCTGGTAAGGTCATGTTACTCATCATGCATGCTATATCCCGATGGGATCGTTTGGATCCGATAAAACTGTCGTGCCGTACGAAATGACACGTAGTACTCCACTATAGCGAAGTGGATGAGAGGAACACGAGAGAACCAAATGACTCTGTCTCTCTCATCCTGAAAATCCACTTGCATGTCATCTAATCTATCCTCGATGTATGGCTCCCAAATAAACTTGCTTGCTGGATACTGATCCAGCAACTAGCGATAATGACGAACACTGGAGGTGCTGTCTCTCATAAGGTGCTTGTCATTAACGACGGACCACCTTTACATGAAAATTTTTTTTTGATTATAAAAACCATAACGATAAAGAAAATTATATTTTTTTTGAAAATGACATTAAGTAGTTACTTGTAAGCTAGAGGAAAAGTCATAACAAGAGATGGCGGATCCGTAATCTCGCTCGGTCTCACCATCGGGATCTTCTCCCAAGCCCAAAGCTGTAGTAGAATAGCGCAGCCGCCGAACCTCGGCCTGGTGTGGCCATTCTCAGATCTGGTCGTCTCAAAACAACGACAGAGGGTCCTATATAAAAAAGATAGAATCGCAGAGCCCCAAGAATAGTTGGAGATGTCACTCCAGCGATCAAGCACATAAAGACACACAAGGAGGGCGATGTAGGTTTGCATAGAAGGTTAAAGGCGCCCTACGCCTTCATCCTACCTAAAGACGCAGGGCATCTTCGTTTTGGAATGCGCAGGACGCCTTCTCTCACTATATTTTGAAAACTGACCCATTTTGATAATTAATTTGTTTGTGAACCTAGTTTGGTAGTTTTGTTTATAAAAAGACCAAAAAATATAAAAAACTCGTTAACATAAGAGTGTATCTATTCTGCAGAACCATTGTGGATACACCATTATGGAATATCAACTCTTTTAATGTCATTATATAGGGAAAAACACGGTCTTCTTGAGTCTCAAAATTTGTTTTCTACAACGGTCATTTTAATGGTTGTTATCTGTTACAAAGTTTTTATCGAGTTAAACTTTCAAATATAGTAGTGTTGAGGAAACTTTATCCACATTAGAGTTTAGGAATTGAATACAATCACATATTTAGATTCTTGACTATTCTTCTTATTGTCAATTAGTTTGAGATGGAACACCAAAAGTTTATTATGATATTAGAGTCCATTAGACCCAACGGCCCAATACTTCGCGTCACTCAAAAATATATACGCGCTTCAAGTCCAAAAGAGGCATTTATACGAGGGGACGTGTTGAGAAAACTTTATCCACATTGAAATTTAGGAGTTGAATACAACCACATATATAGATCCTGAGCTACTCGTCGCTTCAATCTAAAGGTTCATCATCAATAAGAACATGGTAGATATAGTCTTTGAGATAGAGATGGATTTGCAGATTTCACAGGAAAAGAACTCTTAGTTATTATGTAGAATCCAGAACACTTTTTCTTCTCTTAATTGCTTTAAGCAAATCCATCGTGATATCGAAGGAAGCGTGCTGCAGTCAAGGCCCCTACAACGGGATCGGCCTCTGCACGATGCTCTCGAACCTCTGCCCGAACCGAGACCTCTATGCCTCCTGGGACGCCTTTCATCCTACCGAAAAGGCGAATCGGCTCATTGTGACGCAGATCATGAGCGGGAATGAGGATTATATGCACCCAATGAATCTCAGCACTCCTTTGGCTTTTGATGCTGAGATGTTTGCAAGCGAGAATGAGAGAGGGATTGAAGATTTGAAAAAATGTGACCGGTGGGTTTTCATTGTCTCTGAATTTTATGTGATGTTACATATTACTCCCTTCATTTCATAATATACATAATATTTTTTTTATTCTGATCATTTTAAAATATAATGAACATATCATATTTATTAATTTTTTCACATAAAAAATACCAAAATAAATCTGTATATGCTATGGTACATCCATCATTTCCTTTCTCCTCCTCTCTCATTTTCTCTCCTAAACTCCACTTACACTCCACTATTATTTAATAAATACTTTTTTTTCATCAAATCTTATAAAAATTTAACACATACATAAATCCGTGTGTCGGATTAAACCGTTCATTATATTTTGAGACGAAGATAATATTATTTTTTGTATTGTTTTTGTTTGTGTCTGTGGTTGTGATTCGATGCTTTGTTTGGGATGGTGTAATATACTTCGAGCACAAGCTGCGAATAATTTGATGGGTTAATTTATTTTCGAATATGATTATTTGTGTTATTTGATCAGGATCATTAATACCATGTTGACATCTATGTTCTGGACTCGGTTTCAAACTTGAATCATACATAAATTAAAAACAAAAATGTTGATGGGAAAATTTCTGTAATAAAATAATTTCTTGTTTGTTTTAGCTTGTTTATAGCGAGAAGTTTTGATTTCGTGCTAAACTGAAATGCCCAGATTACATTAATGGTTATTCATTCCACAAACGCGCGATAGGTTCAAGTGTATATACAAAAATATGAGTTTGGTCTGCAAAGTTGTAAAATCTCTTTCCTTTTTACTTGTGATAATGTTGTTTTGTATATATGGTGACAGAGTTTGTCTGAGCAGGTATAAAATTATCTTGGCATATCAACTTTCTTGATCTTTCCTTTTCTTTTCTTTTTTTATTAATAAAAAATATGAGTTTATTTGGAACATGATCAATTACACCTTAGTTAAGGTACGTGCTAGTTTATTATCTAGTCATGGGTTTCTTGTGTTTGTAAGAATTGGATGTAGTGACATTATAAACTGTGCAGCATGCATGGAAGTCGAGACATATGCTTTAAGATTGGTGTCGAGACATATGCTTTAAGATTGGTGTGAAACGCAATGTGGTAATCAAATCTGGCATAATTTTAAGTTTCTTGTTCTATCATCCATTAGTAGGCAACCTCTGGTGCTAAGTGCTAACCACTATGGCAAGTGAAACTCCTGACTCTATGATGCTAATATAATTTATGAAGTTTTCGGTTGTTGCGAGTACATTGCAAATTGATTGTCAAAATTGTTGACATTATTTTTTTCTCAAGGAGTATTTCCATATTAAAAGTAATTAAAATTATTTAGTGTTGATTTAAAAATTGATTCATTCATTAAAATTAATATCATTTATACATAAACCTAGTTGAAAATTTTCACGGGATAACATTTGGGAGGTTTATTTCCACAAAGAGAACTTTACTCCTACAAGATACCATTTCTAAAAATAAAAATGTACCAAATCCTTCCTAATTTATATTTTTTCGTATTTTTCAACTCTTTTCTTCTTCTTTTTTTTTTTTTCTTTCTCATTTTCATCATCCACCATCATCATCTCCATCTTCGTTGCTCGTCATCTCCATCATCTCTCCTCATCATCCCCATCGTCGTTGTTCATCATCTTTGTTAATGTATGTCTTCTAATCGAGATTTGGGTGACTGTATTTATTTGGTGCGTTCACATTGATAGTACATCTCCTCTTATCGATTCATCTTCCTTTGCTAATTCCTACATCTCATTAATGCATTCGTGTTCCCATGGTGTAGGGATTCAATGGAGGTGACTTTTGGAGAAAATGTGACTCTTGGTGGCATCCATCCATGCACTATAAATAGAGATCACATGCCTCACTTCCAAACCATTAAATCATCTCCATCTCTAGAGAGAGTTTAGTGAGGTTGCCTTTCTAAGACTTGTGTGTAAGAGTCTCCATGTTGTTTTTGTTTTAATATTGTTGGTGCAAGACCAACTTGTGGTGCTACAACTTGTAAGAAGATCATAATGGAGTTCTTTCAGAGGTTTTTCCCATTTACGGATTTTCCTCATTAAATCTGGTATTATCTCTCTCTTTTGTCCTTATTCGTTGCGTACTCATATTGCATACCTATTAAACACTTTTCATAACAAGTGGTATCAGAGGCAGGTTGTTGCAATATGAATTCGCTTAAGTTTACTATCATTCCTTTTGATGGAGAAAACAACTTTGGTTTATGGCGTATCAAAATGTAGGTTCTTCTTTGTCTGGCTGGAACCATCCGTGCTCTTGATAGTGTTTACCCTGAGAGGACTTCCGAGACGGATATTGCTGAAATAGAAGAGAAAGCCCATAGCCCAAATCAGCTTTCCTTGTCAGATAAAGTGCTTTGCGAGGTGGCAGATGAGGATAGAACAGTCGGTTACACCATAAAAATACAGGAAGCCAATCCTATTTTCGAGCATCTGGATGAGTTTAACAAGATTATCATGGATTTGATTAATCTTGAACATAAGATAGATGATGAAGATCAAGCCCTGATTCTTCGTTGTTCTCTTCCATTTTTCTTTGATAACTTTGTCAACACGATGCTCTATGGTTGAGAGACTATCTCTTTGGAGGACGTAAAGTCTGCTCTCAAATCAGTTTAGATGCTTCAGAAATTGAATGACAGCTCTAGTGGCAACAACGCCGATGGCCTCATGGTACAGGAAACACCACAAAGTAGTTCCAGAAGAGGCAGGAATCGTGGTAATTCTTGAGGTCGATCGATGTCATGTAACTCTAAAGATCTCAGCAAGGTGGAGTGTTTCTATTTCCACAAGAAAGGCCACTATAAGTTTGATTGTCCTGCTTTGAAGAAGAAGGGAAATGCAAAGAAGCCCTCCGACGAATCCAGAACAGATTCAGCAAGTCCTATGGATGAATCTGCTATAGGTGATGTTGCTTCATCTTCTTGTTCTCGTGATGCTAATGAATGGATTCTTGATTCTGGATGCTCATATCACATGACTCCTAACTGTCCCTGGTTTCACACTTATGAGCCTGGGAGTGAGCCTTAGTTTTGATGGGAAATAATGTTGCTTTTTCTATTGCTGGTATTGGTACCATTCAGGTCTAATGTCATGACAATATTTTCAGGACCTGAAAGGATGCTAGGCATATTCTTGACTTGAAGAAGAACTTGATTTCGTTGAGCACTCTTGACTAAAACAGGTGCAAGTGCATTAGTGGAGATGGAGCTCTGAAAGTAACTAAAGGCTCTCTTGTTGTTATACGAGGTACAAAGGTTCGAAACCTTTATGTTCTGCAAGGTACCGCCATACTTGGTTCTTCATATGTTGCTTCTATTTTTTTGATTCCGAACGCTCCAAGTTATGACACATGTAGTTAGGCTACATGAGCGAGCATGACATGGGCTTTCTTAGCAAGCGTGGCTTGCTTTGTGGAGAAAGGACTTTTTCTAATAACTTTTGTGAGCATTGCATCTATGGGAAGCACCACCACATCAGTTTCACTACTAGTGTACACCTTACTAAGGGCATTTTAGACTATGTGCACTCCGATCTATGGGGACCATCTCCTGTTGGCTTTAAGGATGGTGCGACATATTTTCTGACATTTGTGGATGATTTCTCTCATTGGGTTTGGGTGTTCTTCTTAAAAAGGAAGAATGATGCCTTTGACACCTTCAAACGATGGAAAACACTTGTTGAAAATCAGTCTGAAAAGAAGATTAAGTATCTTCGAATTGATAATTGCATTGAGTTTTATGGATCTGATTTCAACAAATTCTGTGATGATTGTGGCAACTCGGCATCTTACTACCGAGCTCATGCCATAACAGAATGGTGTGGCAAAATAGATAAATAAGATGCTTCTTGAAAGAGCTAGATGCGTGCGTTCTAATACAGGTCTTGATAAAGACTTCTGGGCGGAGGCTATCAACACAGCCTGCTATCTTGTGAATCGCTCTTCTTCTACTACTATTGAATGTAAGACTCCTATGGAAGTATGGTCTAGTAAGCCATCTGTGTAACGCCCCGGCCAAATCCTTGCTACCGGATCGTCACCAAGAACCGCTCGCCAGGTTGACAACTGGCCCCACAGACCAACACTAGTCCTTTCAGTGCGTTTTGGCCTCACTCGCGCACACCTTGGGAAAACTTCCCAGGAGGTCACCATCTCATCATTGCTCCACGTTAAGCACGCTTAACTGCGGAGTTCTGAAGTGATGGGCTACCGAAAAAGAAGGTGCACCTTGTTGGTATAGGTAGTACTATCAACCCATTTAAGTATTTCTTTGCGGTATTACAATCTGATTACTCAATTCTTCATGTATTTGGTTGTCCCGCTTATTATCTTATGAACGATGGTAAGCTTAAGCCACGAGCAAAGAAGAACATCCTTATTGGCTATGTAGATGGGGTAAAAGGATATAGAATCTGGTGTCTTGATACCAAGAAGTTTATCATTAACAGAGAAGTTGTTATCTATTGACTTCACAAGTTACCAGAAAGCAAACCAATTGGTGGACTTTAAGGTGGAGGACAAGGAGTAGGAGAAATCTGAGAAGCTAGAAGATCCTACTGACTTAGAGCTTGATCATGAGGAGATGCCAGTTCAATCACAAACCATGAGTCTCGCTGCAGAAAGACCAAAACGCCAAGTTAAGCCCTCTAAGAGATATGGTTGGGCTGATCTCGTCGCTTATGATCATAATATTGTCGAGGAGATTGGAGATTCTGAGCCTAGTAATTTCAAGGAGGTTGATTAATTAGCTAACTCCAAGAAATGGATGGTGGTAATGTAAGAAGAAATGGAATCTCTTCACAAAAACCAGACTTGGGATCTGGTTGAATTGCCGAAAGACTCCCAGGCAGTTGGATACAAATGAATCTTCAAGAAAAAGGAGATGATTCCTAAAGTTGAATTAGAGAAGTTCAAAACTCGCCTTGTTGCAAAGGTTTTCAGCCAAAGAGAAGGAATTGATTACAATGAATTCTTCTCGCCAGTGGTAAAGCACACTTCTACTCATAGCCTTTTTTCTTTTGTTGCTGTATTTGATCTAGAACTCGTGCAACTTGATGTGAAGACTGCTTTCCTGCATGGAGAGCTTGAAGAGACCATTTATATGAGCCAGCCCGAGGTTTGTCTTTGATGAAAAAGAGGATCATGTATGCAGACTCAAGAGGTCACTTTGTGGCCTTAATCAATCACCTCGACAATGGTATAAGAGATTTGATAGTTTCGTGATCCGTCACAAATTCATCCGCTCGACTTTTGATAGTTGTGTCTACTTTAAAGGTCTCTTTGATGGCGGCTTTATCTATTTGTTCTTGTACGATGGGGAAAGCTTTTGAGATGAAGGACCTTGGCCCTGCTAAGAGAATTCTTATGATGGAGATTCACAGATACCGATCGAAGGGCAAGCTCTTTCTCTCTCAGAAGACGTACGTAGAGAAGATCCTAAACCGTTGTGGCATGAGTAGTGCCAAACCTGTTAGTATCCCCTTGCTGCTGACTTCAAACTTTTTATCTCTCCTTCACCCAAGACTGATGAAGAAAGACTCGAGATGTCTCGTGTTTCGTATACAAGCGCTGTTGGGAGCTTGATGCACTCTATGGTATGCACCAGACTAGATATAGCTTAGACAGTTAATGTGATGAGCAAATATATGTCAGACGCCAGGCAAGGCTCATTGGAAAGCAGTGAAGTGGATTTTCCATACTTGTGTGGCACATCTGATTATGCTGTCTATGATAAAAATTGCTTCTCTGGCTACAATGTTGCTGGGTTTGTAGACTCTGACTTTGTAGGAGATCTTGATAGACGAAGATCATTGACTGGTTATGTGTTTACGCTTGGTGGTTCTACCATTAGTTAGAAGTCTACTCTGTAGGACACGGTCGCTTTATCTACCACAGAGGCTGAGTACACGATGACTATCGATGTAATTAAAGAAGCAATTTGGTTGCATAACCTAGTTGGTGAGTTGGGTTTGAAGCGAAAGGGTCCAGTAGTCATTTTTTGTGATAACCAAAGTGTCACTCAGTTAACCAAGAACTCCATGCACTACGAACAGACCAAACACATCGATGTTCTTTATCACTTTGCTCGAGACAAAGTTTCTGAATGATATGTTGAAGTGAAGAAGATATCCATAGTCGACAACCCAGCTGACACGCTCACCAAACCTATCCCTTTAACGTAGTTCCATCATTGTTACTTCAATCCCTGTTTCCTACACCGGGCATGACCCAATAGGCTTGGGAACGAAGAAACGTATGCATTGCTCTCTGTAGCTTTGAGGCTCTTTGGAATTCGTACTCACGTACTTGTTTGGAACCTGATTAGAAGCCAAAGTGGAGATTTATTAATCTATGACTTCTAATCGATATTTGGGTTCATGCATCTATTTGGTGATTCATATTGGTGGTACATCTCCTCTTATAGATTCATCTCCCTTGATGGATTCATCTCTCTTTACTAGTTCATGCATCTCCCTAACGGATTCATGTTCCCATGGTGTTGGGATTCAATGGAGTCGACTTTTGGAGAAGATTTGCTCTTGGTGTCATCCATCCATGCACTATAAATGGAGCTCATATGCCTCACTTTCAAACCATCAAATCATCTCTACCTCTAGAGAGAGTTTAGTGAGGTTGCCTTTCTAAGGCTTATGTGTAAGAGTCTCCTTCTTGCTTTTGTCATAATATTGTTGGTGCAAGACCAACTTGTGGTGCTAGAACTTGTAAGAAGATCATAGTGGAGTTCTTTCTGAGGTTTTTTCCATTTACAGGTTTTCTTTCTAGTGTTGTCGCTCTCTTTTGTGATTGTTCGTTGCGTACTCATATTTCCTACCTATTATACTCTTTTCACAACAATCTCCATCGATTAGATCAAATTACACGGTGGCTATGTATTTGATCGATCGTCATCATCGATCATCGATCATCATCGTCGATTATCATCATCAATTATTGATCGTCGTCGTCGTCATCATCATCATCATCGATTGTCTTGGATTGCCTTCACCCATAATTTGATCATCCTTCTCTTTTGTTGAAAATATGGTGAGGATAAGGATGGTAGATGTTTCCTTATACAACTCTGATCTAAATCATGAAGTAGTACGTCTTGCTCCACAAGTAGTATGTCTATGAAATTCTAAACAAAGTTATGCACATGATACGTTTTTCACTAGACATGCTACTTTTTTTCTTTCTTCTTCTTCTTTTTTTTTTTTTTTTTTTTGCACAGGCATACCATATGATGTACATGATGTGTTTCCACTAGGCATATTATTTTTTTGACAGATATACCAGATGATGCACATAATGTGTTTTTTATTAGGTTTACTACTGTTTTTTACACAGGCCTGCTAGAGACGTACTAATTTTTTCATAGACTTATAGGTCTACTCTCTTCTTCTTGATCCTCATAACCCTAACCCCATCATCACAATCACCACGCCATCCTCACACCCTCACCCCTCACAATACTCCATCTTCATCATCGGTTCATTTTGTGGTCCCTCATTTGATCAAACTCTATCATAAACCCCATAATTCTAATCGACTCATCATCATCATAACCGACACCTTGAACGTGAGATCACCACTCATCCACGATCCGATCCAATCCAATTCTTCACTCGATCATTGGGAATCATCGAGGACCACCCGATCTTGTCGACAGTGGAGGCAGGGGGAGCTGGAGAAGTATCACCAAGCCACGACGTCGGAACCCTGCTGCAGATCATGAGGACGGCAACGGTGGAGGGGAAAAGAAGATGGGGAGAGTGAGTGTAGAGATAGTGTTGGCAATTTAGATAATTTTCGATCTCATGGGAGTAAAAGATCTTTGATGGTACCTCACTGGAATAAAATCTTTCAAGTGATACTTTTCGAGAATTCTCCCTAAACCTAGATCACTAAAAGAAGTAAATAATTTTTGTAAAATTTTTGCTATTATTGTTGCAAATTAGTCTCTAGTTTAGCTTCCAATATTAACATGTTAGTCTTCAATTTAACTACTAATAGATACGGAAGTCGTCATTTTTGCTACTAAAAATATTTGACCAGGGGAAGGGGAGATACCATATGGTTGGATGTCCCATATGGAAACAGATACCATAGGCTTTCACTTGTTAATGATTATTATTTGCTCATATATTGCATAAATAAAGTAGTAAGAGCATCAGTTTTCTTAACATTTGAAGAGCTTCCATCACCACCATTGTCTAGTTTTATTGTTTCATTAAAATTGTGCACTTCTAGCTACTATCTCAATTTATTGTCTTGCTTCAGCCAGGGTTTTTTTTCGTTCAGGCTCTACCACTTGCAGCATTAATCATATGACGATCTAATGGTTGTAATCTATCATCGCTAACCTATTACATCAAGTAGACCTGTTGAGGGCCATGTCCTCGTTAGTCTGAGTAGTGTCAGGTTATACTGAATACTTCTTTAGTCTCCCTCTACCCTTCCTACTATTCGTTACTGTGATGCACTCACATCGTCTAACCATGCTTCTGGATCTCTACAGATCACATGTTCTAACCATTGCACTGGCGTCTCCCGCATCTTGGCATCAATATGCGAAGCACCTAACCAATTTCTAATCCCTCCATTTGTAACTCGATCTCTCAACTCGATCTCTCAGGGAGACCTCACACATCCGTCATAACATCCGTCATAACATCCGTCATAACATCCTCATCTGTGTTGCATGTATCTTTTTCGTCGGTGTCTTTTTTCACGGGCCAACACTCTACTCCATACATCATAGTTGGTCTTACCACCGTACCTATTATTATCCCTTTAGTCTTAGGGATATTCTACAATCGCATAACCCACCTATAGCATCACACTACTTCTGCTAGCATACTTTAGTACGATGTATAATGTTTTCATCAATCTCGCCATTCTCTTGAATCACAAATCCAAGATACTGAAGGATGAAGTCTTTCTGACTGTCTCAGATCCAAGCTTAACTTTCGATACTTGAGTATGTGGCACTTCATTGAACTTACTATACATATATTCTGTCTTTGTTCTACTAAGATGAAAGCCTTTTGTCCCCAATGTGTCCCTCCGCCTATCTACCTTTTCCTTCACTCCTAAGTTAGTCTCATAATCAAGTCAATGTCATCTATAATAACATACACCACGACACCTCTTATTGAATCGTACTCGTCAACTCATCCATAAAGAAAAAGGGCTAAGAGCTGTCCCTTAGTGTAACCTTAGCCATAAAGGAAAATGCTTTGTCACCCCTTGGCTTGTCTTTTATTGTTGAGTATGTGACACTTCATTGAACTTACAATCCATATATTCTATCTTTGTTATGCTAAGCCTAAAAACTTTTGTCTCCAATGTGTCCCTCCACCTCTCTAGCTTTTCGGTAACTTCTTTGTTTGTCTTATCAATCAAGACATTGCCATATGCAAACAACCTATATGTTGGACCAAAGCCCTAAGAAATTGATGATAAGCAAAATAGTTTCTAAGAAGTCACTAAGACAGCAAAGGTTCTCACCTATAGCACAGTAAGTCAGCAAAGTACAGGATTGGGAATCAGCAGAGTGTAGATCTACTAGTTTGGAGCTTCAAGTTAGAAGGATAAACTAAGATAGCAGAGTGGGCTTCATGTTGCACAAAATGGACCAATTCACATGATCAAAATAGAAAGAGCTACATTGGAGGCTAATTGTTGTTCTGTCAAGAAGAACAGTAGAGTCATGACATAGCAGAGCTTAGTGCAAGACAAATATCCTGCGTCACAGTGACAATCTTAACAGGCTTGATTACGTTATTCTTAGGAGCTTTGGAAGTTGACTTTTGGACACTTCTCGATGAAAATCGATGGCTGGTATTATTTCAAAGTATAAAAGAGACGACGACAAGTAAATGAGCCTTGTCTATAAAAAGAGAATGGCTTTAGAGTTTCAGAAGTTTATTCTGATTGAAAAATACTCAAGTGCTAACCTTGCTGTGATAGAAGAGAAATCAACCTAGTTGAACAAGTTCTGCATCAAACTGTCTCATAGGCTCATAAACACTTGAAGAAGGTGTCTTATTGGAGGCTAACTGATTTGATGTTGAAAGCAGGAGAGTTCTAGGGAATCACTTCAAGGAAAGTGTCTAGTACGTCGACTATACCAATTGTGTTCTTTGTAAGAAGGTTAAGGGTTAATAAAAAAAAATCCTAAACATAGTGCAATATCTCTTATTCGGTTACACAGACCATAAGAGAAGAGTAGACTTATGTTTTGGAGTTTAATTGAACTCTACTGTTAGAACCACTATAAGAGAAGAGTAGACTTATGCTTTAGAGGTGTCTTTTTAACATTTTTTGCACTCTTCTTGTTATTGATAGTTCTGACTTAGAAAAAAAGGATAAATCTACAAGTACAAGTATCACTTAGCAAAGAGAAATCAATATTGATACCCAGAGAGCTATCACTCTTTGAACAAGAGATATTAGATTAGTCTATTAGATTAGCCAACAGAGTCATTTCACTACTAACAGCAAAGTGAAACAAAAGACTCCTTGAACAAAAAGAAATTAGATTAGCCTATTCACACCCTCCCCCCTTCTACGCTTATCTTAGCTTTCTAAGACTTACAATTGGTATCAGAGTCTATCTCTTTAGGCTTAACAACTGTGAAGAGAAAGGATCATTTGATTGACAATACCCTTTTTTTCTTTTTTAACAAAGAAGTTACTTATAATCTTATGAAGATGTCTGAGCTACGTACTCATGTTAGCCCTCCACTATGCAAGGCTAATAAATTCAGCCACTGGAAAAAGAGGATCATGATGCGCATAGATGCTATAGTCAAGGGAACCTTCATAATCATTGTGCAAGGTCCATTCATTCCAACGATGATAGATCCCAAAGATGACAAGAAGTCTCTTCCCAAGGAGGAGATGGATTTCACAGAAAAGGACTAAGAGCTTGTTTCTTTTGACAACAAAGTTATGACCAGAGCAGTTCGAAACTATAACCCAGTACAAAACTACACAGGAAGTTTGGAATGCATTAGTGGTTCGAATAGAAGAAACCTCTAAGATCAGAGAGAACATAAAAAATGTCCTGAATTAGCAATATGAAGGAGTTCAGATTAAAAGGGGCAAAAATCTCACAGACTTCTACAAGAGATTCAACGTACTGAATATGAACTCAATGATCTAGATCATCCTATTGAACAGAAGGTGTTGAACCTGAAGTTCTGAGATGTCTCAAACCAGAATGGATGCAAAGACAATTGTTATCAGGGAGTCAAGGAATCTCAACACAACCACTCTGCCAACCCTCTTTGTAGTACTGTACACCTATCAACTGGATATATTACATAGAAGAGAGGAAGCATGAGAAAAGAAAAAGAATCTTACTCTGAAGGCAGTCGATAAGTGTGAAAAAACTCATAGTTTTTCTTAGCTTAACCTATTATTTTGTGTCGGTTTTTGTTTATTTTTATGTCATTTTGTGATAGTTTTATACTTATGGATATGGTACTACTATTTCTCATGTTTCTGATGTAGAACAGCGATTATATGGAAGTTGTGTGGATGTGGCCAGGATGATTTGGAGTTAAGTCGAAGTGTCATTGGGTGTTACATCTTAGTTACCCACGTTACTACATATGTCGTAGCAAAGAATTCAAAAATAGCCTTAGTTATGGGCTGTTACTCCTGGATAACGGGCCGTAACTTGTTTATTTAAGAGCAACATCTCACATCATCCTTGGTAACGTGCCGTGACAACATGGTCACAGGTCGTTACCTGTTCAACCACGAAAGAATTTTCTAAGTCTTGAAGTAGTAACGAGACATTACAAGATTACACGGGTTGTAGAGATTATCTTTCTATGAGATTTTCATTGGATTATAATATCTTTTGTTAGATTATTTTTTAGGCATGTAAATACAACATGCAACTTCATTATTTTAACAGATCTTTGACTATCTTAGATTTTTTTAGACCTAGTGTTTACCAAAGATTCGTCCCAAAGTTCTCTCTCGTTTGGGTTTTCGACGATTGTTGTCAGTTTCATTTCATGTTGAAGATTGCTCCAAGTTTGGATCTTTTCATTTAGGAATATAGGGAAGACTCTCCTCTACTCAATTCTCAATTTGATTGATGATTATGTCTTTATTTTCATTGTTGTTTCCGTTTGTATTCATGCTTAGCGAGTAGATCTTCTTTAGCAGGCCATGTAATGGATCTTGATGATGAATGAGATTATGAGAAATTGAACTGCGGTTAATTAGTAATTGTCATGTTGGATATCTTTTGTGAATGTGTTAAAAACTCTATTTTGATACATGAATCTTGTTAAGGTTGGCCATCTAGATTCGTTTCGTGTGTTAAAAACATAACTTGATTGATTCTATTTTCGATTAAGTGTTAGTAGCAACTAATAAGGTTAGAGTGAAGCTCTCTTGCTCTAGTTTTGTTAGTTATTCACATGGTTTAGATGAAATTTGATTAAAGCTCTCTTGTCATATGTAATCTAAGGAAATTACACCTTTTTATGTTTGAATCAATTTAATATTAGTTTAATGAATGTTTTCATGGTTAGACTAGTTTTGAGTTAGTGTTTGATTTTGCATGCTCTCATGGAAATTAACCAAATTAGATCAGGTAGTGAACTCTTTCACGTTTCCTATTCAACGTATCAATTACATGATCAATGATTAATCCCTTAGTAGTCTAGAGTGATGCTATATGTGTCCTTGCTAGCCTAATCGACATAGTTTTATCAAATTGACATATCTTAGATAGTTTGAAGATAATTATCATTTTTACTTTAATCTAGTTTTGTTTAGCCCTATAATTAGACCACAGACCACCTTATTCACATCAATACATCGACAATAGAAATAATTACATTCATCTCGATTAGAATTGCATTATGGTGTAGGTCCATATGAGAACGATTCTTGCTCATCCTATATACTTAGTTTATATAACTAGGGATTGAACAAGTTATTTTACTGGGCTCAATGGCTCACACCAAATTTTGGCGTCGTTGTCGGGAACGCACTTGTTTGTGCGTTTTGTTATAGTAGATTGTTTTAATTTCTTGTCTTTGTTTTCGTGCTTATTTTATGGTTGTTCGTGACAGTTTATAAAGTTGAGAAATGGATGGAAAATTGGACCTAGAGTGAAGAAAACAGTTCAACAACTTGAAGGTAGAGGTTATGAGCATCCATCCACTCGTAAAATAAGGACGAAGGCATGTCAATCTCCACCTCCAAGTGAAGAATCTCAACCTTCATCTCCTAATCCCGATGAGCCCGTTCTTGATTTTAATTGCAAAATGGCTACTATGAATAATCAAACTCTCAAGAAGCTTTCCACTCTACCAGTGAGAGAGAACCTTAGTGCATATTGTTCCGGGAAGTGGTCGCTAACTTTAAACTATCCTCAGGTTTAGTGCATCGTATTCTCATTTTCCATGGTTTATCCAGCGAGGGCCCTCACTGCCACATAAAAGAACTTCATGTGGTGTGTAAATCCATGAGACCTGATGGAACTGAAATTGAAGCTATCAAACTTTGTGATTCTCCACTTAGTTTGGATGGAATAGCGAAAGATTGGATATATGAACTTCCACCAGCTAGTGTCACCACGTGGACTCAGACGCAAAAATTATTCCTTGAGAAATTTCCTGCATCACGAACCTCTTCCTTAAGAAAGGATATAAGTGGTATAAGATAACTCAATGGGGAGAATTTGAGCGAATATTGGGATCGTTTTAAAAATTTATGTGTTAGTTGCCTCCATCATAAAATAACTGAACAACTACTCATCCAATACTTTTATGATGGATTACTTCCAATGGATAGAGAAGGGGTAGATGCGTCTAGTGGTGGAGCGTTAGTAAATAAAACCTAGCTAATGCACATGCTATAATTGAAGAAATGGATGCTAATTCACACCATTGTGCAACTAAAAATGACTTGTGTAGAGGTGACAATGAAGTTGGAACGAACCCCTTAGTTGAACAAATACTTGATACAATAACATATTGTTTGGGACAAGTGCTTGACATTAATAACCCCCAACACAAGCCTTATGGAATATGTCGAAGTATGGGGCACTTAACTGACCAATGATCATCAATTAAAGATGATCAAGTAAATGCATTAGACGGGTTCTCTGGACAACAACAAAGGCGTTATAATCCTTACTCTAACACTTACAACAAAGGGTGACGTGATCACCCTAATTTTAAATGGAGTAATCAACAAAATAAACCTTTAATTCTAAATAATCCACCTGGTTTTTATTAAATGCATTTTAATCAACAACCTATCCAACAATAAGGTATGTCTCTTGAGGAAATGGTTGTGTTTTTGGTTGGGAGCTTAATGGATTTTCAAAACAAAACTAGCACGAGTATTGAAAACTTAGATGATCAAGTAGGTCAACTTACGAGTGAAGTTGGTCAAATCAAATCATAATTATCTAATAAATTGCCTTCCAAACCTTTAAATCCTCATGAAAACGTAAGCGCTGTAATGTTGAAATGTGATGGAAACACGAGTGAGGTGAGAAGAGTTAAGGAATAAGACCCCAGAGTGTTTTCTATTTCGTGTGTTATCGACGATATTATTATTCTGGATTGTGTGCTTGACTTAGGTGCTTCGATGAATGTTATGCCTTAGTCATTGGTTGATTCGCTTGATCTTTGTCCTCTTCAATCTACTATTATGATGATTCAACTAGCTAATGTCCTTATAGTTCATCACGAAGGTTTGATTGAAGATGTCTTAGTAAAAGTAAATCATTTGACATTCAATGCTGGCTCCTATGTGCTTAATAAAGATCGAAAAAATTTGCATTGGTTCTTCTAATTCTTCGTCTATTCTCTTAGGTAGATGTTTTATGAGGATGGCTAAGGCCGTAGTTGATGTTGGAAACGGTACTCTCTATCTAAAAAAGGGGTGATGAAGAGTTGTGCTTGAATGTATTTGAAGATAAGAAGAACGAATCAAATTGAAACTTACTATAATCTCATAATTATGGAAGATGATTTGTCTAACGACATAAATGACATGACTTTAATCTTGGATTTTCTTGAGTCTCAAGTAGTTATAACTCGTGTGATTCATGCTAATATTTTGGATAATTTCTTTGATCATGACTTGGTTGATGAACTAAGAAATGCTATAAATGATGAAGAAGAAAATTTAATGGTTGAGTCTTGTGTTCATAAGGTTAGTGAGAGTGTGCTTGTGATTGAAAATGAGAGTAATGTTTCTGAGCATGCTCACGATGTTGTTAGCAATGAACCACCAAAGGTAAGTAAATCTAGAACCAGTAGTGTGCCATAAAGGAGAAAACATCTATCAAAAAAAAAAAAAAAAAAAGAGAAGTGATTATCGTTTTTATTCATATTATATGACCAATCAATCTAAAATGAGGTACAATTCAAGGTGTCGTCTGATGAAAAACATACAGATTGCAAAAGATGTTATGGACAATGCTAGAAACTTTAAACATCGTAAGAGAATTCTTCAAATTCGCATTCCTAAATCGGTGGTTTATAATGATCTTTTTACTTCATATCCTTGATGTGCTTGACATGGTCGAGCGAATGACGTTAAATAAAGGCGCTTCTTGTGAGCCAACCCAATATTTTGAGTCGTATTTCTATTAATTTGTGTCATTTCTAGTATCGAGAGTCGTATTTCTATTAATTTGTGTCATGTTTAGTATCGAATAGCATGTATGAAGTCGTCACGGACATAACAGAAGTATTAAAGCTCACAACGAAGATTTTAGAGGTCAAAAAGTGTTTTGGATGTTTTTCACGTCCAATGAAGTCATATTCACGGACCTTTACGATCAAAGATGAGAGCAAAGTGGAGGAAAGCAGCAGAGCCCAAGAAGAAAGAAACAGTAGCAGAGTTCAGTTCATCAGAATAAAAAGAGGAAAAGTCAGACGAGGATATGGCTCAACTGGTAAGAAAATTAAAGAGGTTTCTTCGAAACAAGAAGAGGAGAATTTTCAGGAAAGAACAACAGTCAAAGAAAAAAGGGAAAGAACAGTATACAGCTTGCTTCAACAGTGGCAAGCTAGGATACTTTGTTGTAGACTATAAGAAACCTCCAAAAAATGAATATAAGAGAAAGAAAGCACCAGAGAATAAAGAATACCGAAAGCAGCAGAAGGCCCTGGCTGTAAAGTCATGGAGTGACTCTGAGGAGGAAATTGAAACTACATCAACCATGAAGCTCAGCTGTTTCTTATGACAAGGAGTGAGGATACAAGGGAAGCAAGGGAGATGATCGATATGGTATTTGACTTTCATAACCCTGATCTGTCAATAAAGGACCTTAGGGAAGCACTTGCAGAAATCTCTGCTGATTACATTTATCTGAAAGGGATATTCAAAAACCTTTCATCAGGGTATAAAACAGTAAAGGAAATGCACATTCACAGTGCTGACAGAATCTCTAAACTAGAAAAGTCAACTGCTGACTTTGTTAGTTTTCTAGACAAAAATGCCATTCTTGTCCAAAAGAATCAAGTTCTCAAGGAAAAAATAGAGCTCCTTGAAAAGGAGAAGCAATCTCTTTGGTTAAAAATTGATACCTGGAATGATAAGACAGAAGATCTAAAACAAATTCATCTCACACATGCTAGTAAAAGAAGAGCTGGACTTGGATACAACTCACTTGATGAAAGTGTCAAGCCTACAAAGGCTGAATCAAGAGAATCCTCTTAGAGGAGTAAACCTCCCATAACCTAGAAAAGAAAAAAATGTCAAGCCCAATCCAATAGTCAAAAGATAGCAACGTAAAGTTGCCTACTCTGTTAATGTTTATCACTCTCAGAAGAGTATAAACATTAGACAGCAGAATCAATACTCTACTATCGACAGAAGAGATTATTGGAAGCCAACCTTTTACAGGGATTATCGTCCACCATGGAATCCTTACTGTAAGCCATACTATACCACTCTGAGAGTACAATGCTATAAGTCTAGGAATTTTGGTCCTACGTCTTATGATCATTTCAATAAACCCGAGAAGTCAACTTGGGTTTGGTTTCCAACGAAAACCTGACCACAGAACCCATAAAGGGGACCAACGTGTAGAATGATCTATCTTCCAGGAGCATCAGGAACAAATTTGGTACCTGGATATTGAATTCTCAAGGCACATGACTAGAAGTAAAGCTCTGTTGACAGAATACAACAGAATGGATGATCTCCCTGCCATCTTTGTAGACAACAGAGCAGGATAGACCAAAGGTTATGGAACTTTAGATACCACTTTTTTAATCTTTAGGCATATGGCCCATGTCAAAGGGCTTAAACAAAATCGTGAGGTGACTAAGGATTCTGTTTATCCTTCATCAAGGATAATTGTGAGGTGAAGGATAGAAGCAATGATGAAATTAAATTGATAGGAAAAAGGAAAGGAGATGTGTCTATAGTTGAATTTACCAATTCAGCATCAAGGAGATAACTTGCTTTTACCCAAATGATCCAAATGATGTGAACTGGCTATGGCATAGAAGATTGACACACTTCAACTTCAAAACTATGAATGATTTACGCTCTAGGAAATTGGTCAAAGGTTTTCCTGATATCAAGTTTTCCAAGGATAGGCTATGTGAACCATGTCAGCATGGTAAGCAGACTAAGGCAAGTCTCAAAAGAGCAGGTGGAGCCAAAACTACAAGGCCATTAGAACTTTTACGTAAGGATTTGCTTGGGCCTATGTAAACTGAGAGTGTTGAACAGAAAAAGTATACACTTTTTTTTCATTGATGATTTCACAAGATATACTTAGGTGTTCTTTTTGCACAACAAAGGAGCTACTTATGGGATTCTTACCAAGTATCTCAGACAAGTACAAAATGAAAAGGGACTAAAATTTGTTGCTATTAGGAGTGTTTATTGAATAGAATTTGATCAATTTGACATGGATCAATATTTGATGATCATGGCATAACACACAATATTTTTAACCCTAGATCACCTCAGTAAAACGAAGTAGCAGAGAGAAAGAACAGAACCCTAATTGAGACTATAAGGACTATGTTGTCAGATTCAAATATAGCCTTACATTACTGGGCTGAGGCTGTAAATACTGCATGCTATGTGCAAAACAGATCTCTCATACATAAAGTGCGCAAAAAACTCCCTATGAGCTATGGAAAGGTAGGATACCTAACAAAGGGTACTTTCATGTGTTTGGATGCAAGTGTTTCATTCATGACAATCACACAAGTTATTTAGCCAAGTTTGAATCAAAAGCTGAGGAAGGAATATTTTTGGGATACTCTACTGAAACTAAGGCCTATAGAGTCTTAAACAAAAGATTTGATGCTCTAGAGGAAACTGTACATGTGACTTTTGATGAAAAATATTAGGGATGCTAACATTTTTGATGAGGAACTTGTGTATTGCCCTAGTGATGGTGACAACAGAAAATCGAGGAGAATGATCTTGCACTACAGGAAGAAAATACAGCAGAGTCTGAATCAGCAGAACAACAAGGAGAAGGAAATGTTGAGGACATTAGGGTTGATTTACATGATACAATCTTGCTGATGCATGCAAAAGAAAACATCACTCGACTGATGATCATCTAACACAAAATATCATTGGAAATGTGGATGAACTAGTGAAGACAAGAAGGGAAACAGCTCTGGAATGCCTTTCTGCCTGTTTTCTCTCTGTGATGGAGCCAACGAGACCTGAAGTGGCATTAAGATGTCCATACTCGATTCAAGCTATGCATGAATAATTGAATGAATTCAAAAGAAATGAGATATAGAGACTTGTTCCTAGACCCAAGGACTATCCAGTTGTAGGAGTAAAGTGGGTGTTTAGAAATAAGACTAATGAAAATGGCATTATAATATGAGACAAAGTCAGACTGGTTGCTAAGGGATATTCACAGGAAGAGGGAATAGATTATGATAAAATCTTTGTACCAGTGGCAAGATTGGAAGCAATTAGAATGTTTCTAGCATATGCTGCCTGTCAAGGATTTATAGTGCACTAAATGGATGTAAAAAGTGCATTTTTGAATAGTGAATTGCAAGAGAAGTTGTATGAGCAACCCACAGGGTTTGTTGATCATGAGTATCCAGATCATGTATATAGATTAGATAAGACACTCTATGGATTGAAGTAGACACCTAGAGCTTGGTATGATACTCTATCTACATATCTGCTCGAAAATAATTTTACTAGAGGAAAGTAGATACCACATTGTTTCTCAGGAAAAATAGTAATGATGTTCTGTTAGTATAGAATTATGTAGATGATATCATCTTTGGTTCTACAGATAGTAAACTATGTGATGAGTTTGCTGGTCTCATGAAATCTACTTTCCAAAATGAGTCTCAAGGGTAAACTTAAGTATTTTCTAGGATTGCAGGTTCAACAAAGCTCAAAAGGGATATTTCTGAATCAATCTAAGTATTTAAACAACATGATCAAGAAATTTGGATTAGAAAATTCCAAAATAATGAGAACACCCGTGAATGTCACTGCAAAATTAGAAAAGGGTGAAAAAGGAAAGTCAATTAGTGCAACTTTATACAAAGGCATCATAGGATCTCTGCTATATATTACAGCCAGCAGACCAGACATTATGGCCTCTGTATGTGTATTTGCTAGACTTCAATCTGATCCTAAGGAATCACATTACTGTCAAAAGAATCCTTAGGTATCTGAAGGGTACTCCTAACCTAGGGTTATGGTATCCATGAGACTTAGATTTAAACCTTGCTGGATTTTCTGATGCTAACTTTACTGGATATACTTTAGACACAAAAAGTATAATTGGTTCATGCCAATTTTTGGGAGATATATTGCTTTCATGGTTTAGTAAGAAGCAAACATCACTGTGCCAACTTCCATTACTGATGCTTAATATGTGGCAGCTGGAAGTTGTGTGGCACAGATTCTCTGGATGAGATCTCAGATTCTTGACTATGGCATGCATATCTCCAGCACTCCTGTCTACTTTGACAATACATTAGCTATAGCTATCTCAAACAATCCATTGTTCCACTCAAGAACGGTAATAGATTATGATATGGACGGTCAAAGAGGTGAAGGAGTTCTGGGATTCAGTGAAAGTCAGCGAGGATGGTCAATAGGTCACAGTAGTAATAAGGGGAGAAGAGATGATATGGTTGGTTAAGGACTTTGCAGAACTCTCTGAATTAAATCAGGACGTAATTCTGTCAGATGAATTGAGTGAGGAAAGGATTTGGAGTGATTGGAAAAGATGATGATGCATATGCTAGAGAAGGGATAACTTCTTAAGAAATACTTCCATGAGATGTATAAATTCCTAGCCGATGTGCTCAGGAAGTGCCTTCTGGTGGTAGAGGTCTGGAGCAGGCTAGTATTCAACCTATTTGTAAAACGGTTGAAAGACAAAAAGGACTATGTTTTTGGTAGGCTTATAAGTCTGTTGATCAAAAAGAAGTTGAAAATCACCCCTAAGTAAGGTGTGGCTATCAATGCTAACAAAAGAATAGGGGCATCAATTCTGAAACTCATGAGAAAGGCACTAGCTACCTTTGAAAAGAAGGAGAAGTGAAAGCCATCTCCATCACAAGGACCAAAGAAGACACCTCCAAAGAGAAAGCCAACATAACCAGTAGAAAAGAAAACTAGAAAGGCACCAACTAAACGACCAAGGAGAACAGAACCAATTCCACCACCAGCAAAGTCATTAACATCATCACACCAAGCAACTCCTTTAGCAAAAGAAGCAGAGCACACTGTAATTCAAAGGGAGACTATAATTGAAGCAGCACAACCTTCCACAAAAGGAACCAGAATAAACTGAAGAAGCAACTCCAAGGGATGCAGTGGACCAAATGACGATAGTACCAGTAGAGCGGACAACAGTAGACTAGTAGAACAAATAGACTGGAGATGTACAGTCGAACAGCATGATGGTTCAAGCAGAGGATGATGTCTTCGTTCAACATCAAAGGGGGTTCTCTGCTCCATCAACACTTATGACATCAAAAACAGAAGGAGTCAAACCAGAAGAGAACCAGACGAAAACCATCGTAACTAAACAAAGTATCCAGTCCCAAACACCAGAAGGGTAACCACCAGTAGAAACACACATTCACTCTACTATACAGCTACCAGTCACAAAGATGACTCAACCAGCAAGGAAGAAGGACTTAATTATACCCAAACAGTCAGTACCTATCACCAACAACTCCCTACAAGGAAAAAGAGAATATGGTACCCTTGTTACCGAATAAAGGGAGCCTATTTATTCTTCCTTTGGGGAAAAAATTCCTCCAAGGCGCCTTTTCATGCAGAGGAATAAGCTTAAAAGGGAAAAAATTACCAACAATCTCACCAAGAAAGCTCTCAACAAGAGGGAAGACACATCGGAACCAGCGATAGACTATGATGATGAGTAGCTGATGAGCATGAATATACTCATAGCTTTCTAAGTTAATTATCTTTGTTTAGCATGTTTAGTGTTGTTTCCTACATGTTTTTAGTTTAGTTTTAGTTTTGGAACGTTAGTATTGTTGTTTGCATGTTTTCATTGTAGATTTGATTGAGAGAAGCGACTTTTGGTGGTTCGTGTAAATGGATGGAATGAAGTGTAATGACTTGACTATATTTAAAGATGATTTTGATGATTTGATGTTCACATGCATTAAATGATAGCATTGATGTTCAAAGACGTTTGGAGCTGTTTTAAAGGTAAACTGACGCGCTTGAGGTTATTTTGAGTTGGATGAATCATAAAAGTTAAAAAGACACATAGATGGCGATTCAAGGCCATTTTGAAGGTTAAAACTGATGTCATTTGAAGTGTTTTATAATGATATAAAGGCTACATGAGGTATAATTGATCAAGACAGAGTTCGGAGAGAAAAAAAATGCTATTTTCGGCTATTTTGGGGTCCGTCACGACCGTGACCACATTCGTCATGAGCCTGACACTGCCAGAAACAGTGCCAGAATGCTTGTTTTTAAACACCATGATGGTCACAATCATGACCATCCCCGTCACACTCGTGACCAAGAAGATTTTACACGATTTTTGAAAGATTTATCAAGATTTTCAGCATATTTTCTAGGGTTTTTAGTTTTCTATAAAAATGGATCCTTTGTTATGTTTTTATCAGAGGTTTTTGTCCGTCTTTGATGACGGAGTCCATAGTTTACGTTGCTTTTCATTCTTTCCTTTCATAGCTGTGGGTTGGATCTTGGTGTTTGGCGCTTCGATTGTTTGATATTGCTACGGATCTTATTCATTGGACATTGGAACTTCGTTTATTATCATTGTATTGTCTTCTTTCCTTTCAATTTTTCTATGAATTGATAGTGATGATGTATATGATGACTATGATTGCTGTGATTTCAATGATTAGGGTTGAGTAGTTGATTTGTACGGATTGATTGATGTAGTTTGAGTTAAGGGATCATTAGATGTTATTGAATCCTCAAATAATCAGATTTGTATGGTTATGAATGTTGTTAGAGATCGAACCTTTGTCATAGTTGATGCATGAATTTATCTAGATCGATCACCTAGATGACTTTCTACAATTAATTATACCTTGATTAACTTATGATTTCTTCTAAATTGATCATTTGGATGTTATTATACATTGATCTAGCTAATGATTCAATCTATGTTGATCATATGAAGTAGCAACAAGATAAATTATAGACCAAGCTATCGTGTTATGGTTTATTTAGGATTTTATACATGTGAATGTCTAGACCAATCTATGTTGTTATTCTATTTATGTTTGGTATATTCCTTATTTGATTCAATTATCTATTTTTATATATTCATGCTATCATGGTGTATAGAATAGATGATTAGTTTAATTATTCAAGCTATCTTTGTAATTAAAACTCTGAAGAACATAATTTAAGGTATCCCCTTTATTATAGTCAAACCATTCTGAATGACAAATCGTACTTAATCACATCCATGATTGATCCTTAAAACAAGAACGAAATTAATCTATTCCCTACACTTATAATTAATTAGAAAGCTCCTATCTTTATTCCATCGCATAGTAATTAGTTTTAGTTATTTTAATGAGGCTTTAATTCATTTAGTTCACAAAACCCGCAATCTTAATTTTCATAATTATAATAGTTCTATGACTAAAAACAAAATAAATAATATTGCAACCGTCCCTGTGGGATCTATCCTTATTTCCACTATGAATTATTTTAATTTTTTTAGAATGTAAGTGACTGCTTATAAATGCTAATTTGACGTGTTCGCGACAGCACACATCAGTAGCCGAAGGAGTTTGGCCCACTGTTTGAGAGATATGGTAGCTGGAAATCAACTTTGGAGGCCTACTGGTATACATTAGAGGGATGAACTGAGATAATAGAGGTCGGTTTGCTACAGGATGCAACACTAGCATTACATGAAACTCAGCTGATGGATGCACTAAGAAGGATATACATTGTGCTTATCATGAGACAAGTCAGGGAAGAGCAAATCCAAGTCGTAACCAATGAGCTGGAAGACAAAGAAAAGGAGTTGAGGGAAATCTTAGTAGTTAAAGACAACGAGAATGATGATCCAACAATTGTACAGATAAAAAGGGATAAGATTAGGGATCTCAACTTCAATATACGGGTCAGAACAAAAGTGATAGTAGAGCTGAAAAGGCTTAGAGATGAGGATTTACAGAGAAGAGATCAGAACCACAGAGAGTTCTAGCGACACTGGAAGTCCTTATCAACAAAGCACCTAAGTTGGCTGTGCAAATTGTGACAAAGAAGAAGTGTCCTCTACATCTCCTGAATACTCTCAAGATAGCACTCAAAGCTATTTGACCTACAAGACGAGCAACAATAACAATAGGTTGGAGGACACAACAGAACAGAAACATACATCAACACTTACGTCAAGTAGGGCTTCAAATTCTGACAACCACAACAGAGTAGGCAAAACAAATAGTCTCAGCAGGGCCACCACAGTTCACTTCAACAATAGAGATCGCCATCATTCTTGTCCTTCATACCACTTCAATAGCTCTAACCTTCCCTAAAAAGATAATACATGTCACCTTTATTCATCCAGAATACATGAGACACAAGGAAAAAAAAAAAAAGAAAAGAACAGAAAAGTGAGCTAAAAAGGAAAGTTTCTATACACCATTAGAACCCCTATAGTCATAGAATAAGCTCAGCAAATGAGGGAGCACCAACTGGAGATGCTTGATGAGGTAGAAGAAGAAGCAACTTGTAAATCAAAGAGTTTACAATCAATAGCCTAGAGGAGGTAGAACAGGCTATCCAAAAAAATTTCACAATTCAGTGCAGCTTAATCTTGGCTAGTATGCACTTAACCTTCTGCAGACTTACAGAATGAGTCTGCAACAGAGACAATAGTGTAGAAAGATTGTCTCTTGTATATCCTGGAGTGTTTTCAAATAGTTATAAGTATTGAATGGAAGACAGTAAGAACACAAGGTTTTTATACTGGTTCAGACAATTGTCAAATGATCAACAAAGGCTTAGTCTAGTCTTCCCTTGGAAACCAATATGGTTTAACCAAAAGATGAGTTCACTATCTTCTTGTTTGTGGCTTACAAGACAACCCCTTACAAGTACAATACTTGCTAAGGCTAGAACAAGTCTGATTCTATTTCTTTTCACTAAACACTGTTTGCGATGGAGATGGCGGTCGCAAATTCCTTGGATTTTTGTAGTGAGTAGTGCATTTTGGCCTTATTCATTTAAGTCAATTATACTCAGTTCTCCCCTACACTCGACAAATTTGCTCTCATCAAGAGGTTTTATAAAATGTCTGTAATTTGTTTTCCTATAGAAATATATTCTAATTTAATATGACCTTTTTCCACATGATCTCTGATAAAGTGAAATCTGACATCAATGTGCTTGGTTCTTGAGTAAAAAACAGGTTTCTGAAATAGCCATTGCAAACGTGCTATCACAAAAGATTAATGTTTTTTGAAAACATAAATCCGTAATCTGTAAGTTGTGTCCTCATTCTTAAAATTTGTGCAGCACAACTCCCTCCGGTAATGTACTCCGCTTCTGCAGTAGAGGCCGAGACAGTCGTCTACTTCTTACTAAACCAAGATATAGTCCTTGCATCCAGAAATTGGCATGTTCTACCTGTACTCTTTCTATCAACCCTACTTCCTGCAAAGTTTGCATCTGAATGGCCAATTAGTGTAAAATCTGATTTCTTAGGATACCATACATCAAGATAAGGGGTTCCTTCGAGATATCTCAGGATCCTCTTTACTGCAGTATAATAGGATACTTTGAGATCAAATTGGTATCTAGCACAAACACAAACAGCATAGAGAATGTCTGGTCTACTGGCAATCAAATACAACAAAGATCCTGTAATCCCTCTGTATAGTGTTTGGTTGATTGATTTTTCATTTTCATCTTTATCAGTCTTTAAAGTAGAGCTCATTGGTGTTCTCATATGACTTGCATTTTCTAATCCAAATTTCTTAACTGTGTTTCTCAAATATTTAGCTTGATACGAATATTCCGCTCATCAATTGTTGTACTTGAAGACCTAGAAAGTGTTTTAACTCTCCTATTAGGCTCATCTGAAATTTGAACTTCATTAGTGCATTAAATCTTTCAGTTGTCATTAGTGCATCCAAATATAGTGTCATCAACGTATATTTCCACTAATAGAGTGTGATCTTTATGTTTCTTAAGAAATAGGACGGTGTCTACTTTCCCTCTTTGGAAGCCATTATCACATAAAAAGGTGGAGAGAGTTTCATACCATGTCCTTGGAGCCTGTTTCAGTCCATATAGGGCCTTTCTTACCTGTAAACATAATCGGGATGTTCATAATCTTCAAAGCCTGGAGCTTGATTAACATAGACTTCCTCTTGAAGCTTTTCATTGAGGAATGCACTCTTCACATCCATTTGGTAAACATTGAATCCTTGGAAGGCAGCATAGGGAAGGAACATTCTTATGGCTTCGAGTCTTGTAACTGGGACAAACGTTTCATCAAAGCCTATTCCTTCCTCTTGAGAGTACCCTTTGGCAACCAATCTGGCTATGTTTCTCATGATTGTCTCATTTTCATTTGTCTTATTTCTGAAGACCCAATTGCAGCCTACCATTGGAAATTCCTTTGGTTTGGGAACTAGATACCATACTTCATTTCTTTGAAACTCGTTTAACTCCTCTTACATGACATCTATCCAATTTGAGTCACTTAAGGTTTGTTTGATGGTCTTTGGTTCCATTTCTGATATGTAGCATGAAGACAGGTACTTCAATGTTGTTGCTCTTCTGGTGTGTACTGGTGTATCTTTGTCTCTGATAATCACATCCTGGTTGTGTGCTTTAATCCATCTCCTCTTGACTTGTACCTCACCAAGTGTTGTTTTCTCGAGTTGCTCCTGAATTGCAGACGGTTCGTGCTCTGTCGTTGTTTCTTTATCTTCTACAGTGGGTACAGACCGTGCATCCTTTACTGCAGCATCTGAGTGCTAGTCTGCAATCTGTTCATCATCTGCACAGGTACATTCGTCATCGAAGACATCAGCAATGTGAGGTGAAGTAAAGATTTCATCAAAAGACACAGGTACAGATTCTTCAACTAGTCCTGTTCATATATTGTAGACTCTAAATGTGTTGCTAGTTGTAGAGTATCCTAGGAAATATTCCTTCATCTGATTTAGGATCAAATTTTCCTAGCTGTTGTTTCTCATTTTTATGAATATAGCATTTACAGCAGAATGCGTGAAAGTACTTGTCACTTGACGTCTTTCCTTTCCATAACTCATAAGGTGTCTTTTTGTGTATCTTGTGTGTGAGACATCTGTTTATGATATAACATGCAGTGTTTACTGCTCTGCCCAATAACTCTCAGATAAGTCTACATCTAAGAGCATTGTCCTAGCTGCCACTATTAGTGTTCTATTTGTCCTCTCAGCTAAACCATTTTATTGTGGTGTTCTAGGTTTAGAAAAGTTATGTGTTATGCCCTGATCATCACAGTATTTGTCCACACCTGATTGGTCAAATTCTGTTCCATGATCACTTCTAATGGCAATCACATCAACTCCCTTCTTATTCTGAACTTGTCTTAGAAACCTAGTGAGCAGACTGCATGTCTCATTCTTCTTATGTATGAACATTATCCAAATATATCTTGAATAATCATCCACAACTACAAGTGTGTATTTCTTCCTACCTATATCCACTGGTCCAAATAAATCAATGTAGAAGAGTTCAAGAACTCTAGTGGATTTTGTGGAATTCACAGGTTTAAAGCTTGTCTTAGTCTACTTTCCTTCTTGACAGGATTTGTACAATTTATCCTTCTGAAACTTGACTTGAGATAGTCCTCTTACCAAGTTGTTTGTGGAAAGCTTAGAGATTGTTTTGAAGTTGAGATATGCAAGTCTCTTATGCCACAACTAATTTATGTCCTCAGATTCATTTGTATTGAAACAAGTGATCTGTGCAGACTAAGACATATTGAAGTTTACTGCATAGAAGTTTCCTTTTTTACAGCCTACTAGTTTGATTTTTTTGGTTGTTTTGTCTCTTACTTCATATGTATCCTTTGTAAAGGAGACATCATAACCTTTATCACATAATTTGACTTATGGACAGGAGATTATGTTCTAATCCCTTTACATAGGCAACGTTCCTAAAGATTAAGGAACTTGTACAAGGGTTCCATAACCTTTAGTCTTACCTGCCTTATCTCCTTCATATATCACTAGGTGATCTTCCTCTTTTCTATATTCCTTCAGTAGGCCTTTGTTCTCAATCATGTATCCTGAGCATCCACTATCCAAGTATCAGGCTTTGTCCTGATACTCCTGCATAAAATTCAAATCTCACACATGGTACCCATAAGCATGGGTCCTTATTGATTGATGAATGA
>JAOVYX010001086.1:0-12961 GCA_035668315.1 Drosera spatulata | reverse complement strand
CAGTTAAACATGATCTCTAACGTCATGGTAGTCGCCTGCTATACATGGAATTAATAATTTAATTTCATGTCACATGCTTGAGCATCCTGAATCCTGAATCCCGAATCCTAAAACCTGAATCCTGAATCTTGAATCCTGAATCCTGAATCCCGAATCCTGAATCCCGAATCCTGAAACCTGAATCTTGAATCCTGAATGCTGAATATAAAAAAGTTTCCTGAAGATAACAATGACTGGGAGAGTTACAGTTACATGACTAGCTAGGGAGGGACTGAACATCCCTTTCGCGTGCACGTAGCGGCAACGAGCATTGGCCGTGTCTGGTTAAAGTTAACCATCCTGGGTCGACTGCAGAGACCAGAATGCCTGTTTAATACTTCCTAGTACGGCCATACTAGGTAACTATATTCCTGAGATAACTCCTCCCATGTCATCAACCTGTAAAAGACACGAAGATTAACCTGACAAGACCTGTAATACGAGAATCAACATCTAAACATTACGAAGATCAACACGACATAACATGCAACACGAGAATCAAGGCTTGACCTGAACAACTTAAAGTGTCGTTTGTACTACTGCTATCCTGCACGTACGTGATTATAGGTACTTATATTCTCCTGTTTGGCATATGATTGCTCGGTGTTGTTTGCATTGCATCCTGTTTGTGCATGGGAAACACATGATATAATAAGTAAGTCGGACCCTTGAAATGGGCATGTATCCTGTGTTACTGGGCTTCCAAGCTCACGGTTACATGTTTGTTTCAGGTATTGAGCGATCGTGGGATGAACAGTCATACAGCGATTTGAATAGACTTGGACTATAGAAACGCTTCTTTCACATTTCCTATTATTTGACTTTCTTGTAATAAAGTACAATGTAAGTTGGATATTTCTTGGTTTCCTATGTTTCTGATACTTAAACCCCCTGTAATCTTGTCGCCTTGCTTCAAACGAACTTTGGAGCGGCGGTAACGCCACGTGTCAAGCAGGTATTGGACATGAAATCTTGGGGCGTTACAATTATGGTCGTCGTTCAAACCCACTCAACAATCCTTACTCAAACATACATAATTCTAGATGGAGGAATCACCTAATTTTTCTTGGAGAGGAAAGCAAGGAAAGCCACCTCGAGGTCCTCCTGAATTTGCACCTCGTCAATCATTACAACCACCTCTAACCCAAGGACAATCATCTAAATCTTCAATTGAAGATCCCTTCTCACAGTTCATGTCAAGGACGGATGCTTCTATCCGTAACTTAGAATCTCAAGTTGGCTTCAATGATGCCCACTCTCCCAAAGGTTCATTATGTAGTAACACAATTCCAAATCGAAAGGAACAAGTTAAGGTAATTCATCTAATAAACGGAAGGAAATTAGAAGATCCCAAATTTAAGGAGCCTCAGATTATGGAGATTGCAGCTAATGAGAGTGGAGAAGATAATTAAAATGCAGAGAACGAACCAAATAAAATATTTGAAAATCTATCAAAAAAGGAACAAATAACAAAAGGGGAAGAGAAAGATAAACAACCCAAAATCTGTCCAGTTAAATCACCTCCTTGTACGATGGGCAACTCGCATTTCTGAAAAGCCCTTTATGATCTTGGAGCTTCATTTAATCTTATGTCATTGTCTATATTTAAAAATCTTGACTTGACGGAGGCTAAACCTACAACCGTCTCAGATCAAATTGCTGATAGATCAATCAAATATCCACGAGGTGCGATTGAGGATATTTTAGTGAAAGTAGATAAGTTCATATTTCCTGTGGATTTTCAAAGTCTTTTAGAAATCAATACATCCTTGATATAGTGGATTATGTATCAAAATAGGTTGAGGCTATCGCTTCCCCTACAAATGATTCCAAGGTGGCACTCAAATTCATGAAAAATACACATGTTGACTAGGTTCGGGACTCCGCTCACACTTATAAGCGATGAAGGGACACATATCTTCAATAAATGGTTAGATTCGTTGCTTTCCAAGTATGGGGTGAAACATAAGGTTGTTACACCTTATCATCCTCAAACTTCTGGTCAAGTCAAAGTATCTACTCTAGAATCGAAACAAATTTTGTAGAAAATAGTTAATTCTGCACACAAAGATTGGGCCATAAAACCGGACGATGTGTTGTGGGCTTATAGGACAGCTTACAAAACACCAATAGGCACTTCAACATATAAACTAGTGTTTGGTATGGCATGTCATCTTCCTTTAGAGTTGGGATATCGTGTATATTAGGCAATCAAATATCTTAACTTCGACTTGAAAAATGCAAACGGGAAGCGTCTCCTCCAATTAAATAAATTGGTTGAATTTCGTCACGATGTTTATAAGAATGCAATAAACAACAAACAAAGGTTGGTATGACAAGAGACTTTTGCAGAGGGAGTTTTCTATCGAGGACAGGGTTTTGCTATTTAATTCTCCTTTGACATTATTTTCTGGAAAATTAAAATCACATTGGTCTGGCCCTTTTACCAATATACGTGTTTTTCCATATGGAGCAGTTAAAATTAAAGGCACATAAGGTAAATTCAAGGTGAACGGTCAGAGACTAAAGGCCTATGCTAATGGAGGAAAGGAAAAAATTGGCCTCGTTGGTGTTGAACGACACTTGAGATTATTCGTCTAGCTAAAGACGTAAAACTAAGCGCTATTGGAGAGACAACCCGTGTCATTTCCATTTAAGTGTGTGTTTCTAAGCCAGCTTTAGAGTAGTGTAAACTCCATATGTGAATTCCTTACTTTGCGTTACTTTCCTTGCATTACTATCTATCTTATATCGATCTAACTATATTTTTATTTTAGGGAATGGATCCTGCTAGTAATCCAGTGTTGCAGCTTCAAGAAGCTTACAAGCTACTCGAGGATGAAAATCAAAGTCTTCGAGAGCAGTTGGAAAAAGTCAAAGACGACTTGAGGTAGATTTTTCAAAGCATTAATCTAAAGAAACGTGTAAAAAGAGAAAAAGTAACTGTTATGTCTATGCCACTTGTGAAGCCTCGTGTTTTTTTGTTGCCACATGAGTTGTATGCACCAAAATAGAATTATTGCTGATAAGTGACATTTTTATCCCTCATTTACATTGGTTTACAGTTGACATTAGGTTCATTTTAGTGTATTCAAATAAATTTTCGTGTCAAATATTGATTAGTTTTTTCAGTGTTTTGAGTATTATTGCATGTGCTTGACATATGTTTGTACTAGTCATTTTCGAGTCATGTGACACTTTGTTGTAGAAATTTCCTTGTTCCTGGCCTTACTTTGAAAATAACGGTTCTCCCTACTCCAATAGAGTTAAACTATGAACTTTATACCATTGGAAACATCTAAATGTCTTCATTTTAGTGCACTTTGAATCACATCAAACAGCGATTTGTGTAAAGAGTTATGCTTATTTTCGTATAGAATATTTTTCACTTTCGTAAAATCATGCCACCTAATGTTTTGATTTTTACCTAGGTAACTCTCCCTGTTTTGTAACATATAATTGGCCTAATAATGTGATGATATGTATCCTTGATATTTTATTAAACAATATGGCCATGTTCTTCCTATTTTATTGTATTACTAAATATAATACTAATGAAAAACAAAGTGATCATTTTGGACTTTTCTTCTAATCAACTAAATAATGTATTTGCTTTAATTGTGAGCGTCCCATGTCTTGGGATGATTTGAAATACAATAATGTATAAAAATGGACATTTTGTATTGTTGAAAGAGGGAGATTCGTGCAAGCAAGGAAAAAAAGTAAGAAATCAAATCAATATATGTTAATAAAGAAGAAATAGCACAAAAATGATTTACTACTCTATCTCTTCACTAGTATTTGTTTTTCTCTACTATTTTCTTTTTTCAATTGTTTTTGTCCCTTAAACAACCAGAGGAGAGAAGAAAGCTTGGAGAAAGGATTGCATACATCATTCCAAGGATTTATCAAGCTAAGCCTGATCATACCGAGAAGGAGTCGATCATGCTAGAGATAACTTCGCACTTGAGTTTCTTCCTCGTCTTGCATTGTATTGGTTGCAAAATCCCTTACACACTTTAAGCAACTTTTTTGTTATCATGTTATAAATTTTAATGAAGTTATTGTGTTCTTAAGTTGTGTATTTGTCTATTTTCAAAGTGACTAGATATTTGAATTGTATAGTTCACTCTACAAGTTTAAGTGTGTTGTATTATTTTTATCATGAGCTAAACCTCGTATACTTGGGACAACAATGAAGTTTTTCATATCATTCAACGAATAATAAGTTAAGAAGAGTCAAATACTACAAGATCTAGAGTTATTGAACAAGTTCGATATTCATGATCTTGACAAGTAGCCTTGTTCTAGAATTTCAAGTTAAGAATAAAATGATAACATGTATCCTTAAGGTGTTAAAAACAAACTTGTAAAATCGGTTTGTAAACACTTGGAAGATGTAGAGAGTCTATTTAGAAATAAGCGACTCTTTTGTGGCCTTTAACAAAATCCGAAATTTGATAAATGGTCCCCCTAACTCTAAGATGAATATAATTGGTACACATTAAAATTAATCTTGTAATTGATGATTTAATCCTATACTTGATGTTGTTGTGATTAAAGAATTTTATGATTTACAAAAATTACAGAATATATAAGTGTTAGTTAAAGCGAAAGGAAAACTAATATCTAAAGAAACTGACAACATTGGCCTAATTGACATTAAATAGCCATATTTATGTTAATTATGTGCCTTTTCTATTATGATGCTTAATGACTTCTTATTCTAAATTTTGCAGTCTTTATTATCATATGTTTTAACTTAAGAAGATGCTTGTGTAATCTCAACGGATGTGAATATAAGAAAATCTGATAATATGATCGGAAATGATTAAATTTATAACTCTAAAAGCTTAATCATTAGAAGTTAATGAATGGATTATGTAAAAAGGCAGTAGGAACTAGAATGAAAAGTGTAGTAGCAATAAATGCAAGAATATTGACTTCCATAATCTCATCCTTTTTTACTTACCAATAACTAGGGAATTTAATCCCATAGAGATGTGACTTCCTATAAAATCAATGGTATGAATGCAATCTCAATGATATTGCATTGGCTAAAAGATCTACTACTTTAATTCCTGTTTCAAAAATCAAGCCTAGACACTATAAGATCCTTTTTCTTCTGACCTAGGTTACGTGCTTTGGTCGGTTTTCGTCATCCCAAGTCTTTTAAAAACCAGAATACTTTGTTAATTTAAACTCATTTTCATCATCTTAAAGTCCTTTAAAATAACTTTTGTGCGTGCATGCAAGGAAAACAAAACCCAAAATTTCGATCGACTCAAATTTAGCTATGGTGTCTATTCTAGTGCTTAGTTTCTATTCTCCCTGTGGGATTGATACTTTTCTACTCTCCACTCGTTTTGTGAATGACATGTGCACTTAAATTGTATGTCCAAACAATGATTAGTTTGGTACCGTTCAAGTATTTGGCACCATTGCCGGGAACATAAGACAACCAGCGTTAGAGCCAGCTCTCTTAGATATAGATTGAGTCAGTTTCTTTTTTGTTCTATAATTAATTTTTCATCAATGTATGAGAAGGAATCGTAGCACCAATTTTCGTCCCTTCGATTCAGAACCAGAAAGTACGTGTCATAAATTAAGAAAAGAAAAGCAAGTTAACGCAATTCTTCTTACAACGCTAATGGAAAATATTGAACAATATCCTCGGGATGAGATTGTGGTTCAGCAAAAAGCTCTTTGTGACTATACACTTCCAAAAGTCTCGAGGAACTTCACTAGTATTCCTAGGCCCACCATTGCATCAAACAACTTTGAAATTAAGCCGGAGTGATTTAAATGGTTCGGGGAAACCAATTTTGTGGATTGCCTAACGAAGATCCCAATTTACATATCTCATTCTTTCCTGAAATATGTCACACTTTTAAGGTGAATGGTATTTCTGATGACGCTATTCATCTACGGCTATTTGGCTCAGTTCTTTCCACTCGCTAAGTCTGCACGAATGAGAAATGAAATAGGCACTTTTTCACAAATTGATTCTGAATCGCTCTATGAACCTTGGGAACGATATAAAGAGTTATTAAGAAAATGCCCGTACCGTGGAATACCGGAGTGGATGCAACTTCAAACCTTTTACAATAGTCGTAATCAATCCACCCGTACTCTTTTAGATGTTGCAATAGGAGGATCTTTAATGAGTAATGTCTCATGAAGGGGCATTTGTTTTGTTAGAGGAAATGGTGGCCAATGCTTACTAATGGCCGTCCGAGAGAGTTATAACAATAAAAACAACGGGACAATATGAAGTGGAAGCGCTTACCGCATTGACCGCACAAGGGGCCGCTCTCTCAAAACACATAAACTCACTCGCAGTTAATGTCAATTCTATTCCTTCTACTCCTTCAAGCGAGTCATTGATTTTTTTGGAGGTCCTCATTTAAGTTCCAATTGTCAAGATGGCAACCCTTTCGCCTCTGGATCACAAGTGGAACAAGCACAATTTGTGTAGAATTATGGTCGTCCACCAGCCCTACTCAATAATCCTTACTCAAACACATATAATTCTAGCTGGAGGAATCACCCCAATTTTTTCTTGGAGAGGAAACCAAGGAATGCCACCTAGAGGTCCTCATGACTTTGCACCTCCTTGAACCCAAAGATAATCATCTAAACCATCAATTGAAGTACGCCTCTCATAGTTCATGTCATGGACGGATGCTTCTATCCGTAACTTAGAATCTCAAGTTGGGCAATTTGCTTCAATGATGCCCACTTGTCCACAAGGTTCATTACCTAGTAACATAATTCCAAATCAGAAGGACAAGTTATGATAATTCATGTAAGAAGCGAAAAGGATTTAGAAGCTCCCAAAGTTAAGGAGCCTCAAACTATGGAGATTGTAGTTAATGAGAGTAGATAAGATAATCAAAATACAGAGAACGAAATAAATAAAATGTTTGAAAATCTTTCAGAAAAGGAACAAACAACAAAAGGGGAAGAGAAAGATAAACAATCCAAAATCTGTCCAGTTAAATCACCTCCTTGTACGATGCGCAACTCGCATTTCGGAAAAGCCCTTTATGATCTTGGAGCTTCATTTAATCTTATGTCATTGTCTATATTTAAAAAGCTTGACTTGAGGCAGGCTATACTTACAACCGTCTCAGTTCAAATTGCTGATAGATGAATCAAATATACACGAGGTGAGATTGAGGATATTTTAGTGAAAGTAGATAAGTTCTTATTTCATATGGATTTTATAGTCCTTGATATGGAAGAAGATATGGACATTCCAATCGTTTTGGCACGACTATTTTCTAGCAACAAGAAGAGCTCTTATCGATGATAAAGGAAATGAACTCACTCTTAAGGTCCATGATGGTGAAACAAAGTTTGATGTCTTCAAAGGTATGCGGTATCCCAATGAAATTGAGTCATGTCATAGAGCTAAGGTCAATAATAATTGCATTGCAAGTGTGATGCATGAAAACATGAGGACTAATCGTTTTGGTCTTTCTCATTTTGGGGATCCTAACTTAGAGGAGTAGGTTGAAAATGATCCACCTGAGATGAATAATTATATTAAGGATGATCTCAAGCAAAAAGAAACAAATCTAGGTGAGGAACCTGCAATGCGTACTCCCTTAGAAATTAAACAACTCCCTAAACATCTCAAGTATGCGTTTTTATGAGAGTCGTCAACACTACTAGTCATAATTCCATCAAATCTTGAGCCTGAACAAGAAAAACGTGTTCTGTGTATTTTACGGGAGCAGAAAAGTGCAATTGGCAGGACCATTTCTGATATCAAGGGAATTAGCCTATCTTACTGCACGTATAGTATTCTAATGGAGGATGACCATAAACCATTTATTGAACATCAACACCGTCTTAATCCCAACATGAAGGAGGTGGTAAGGAAAGAAGTTGTCAAGTTACTTGATACGGGTATCATATACCTAAATTTTGATAGTTCATGGGTGTGTCCGGTTCAAGTCATACCCAAGAAAGGAGGAATCACAGTTGTTGCCAATGAAGATAATGAGCTAATCCCAACAAGAACTGTGATTGGTTGGAGGGTGTGCATTGACTATCATAAGTTAAACAAAATAACAAGGAAGGATCATTTTTTCCCTTTCTTTTGTTGATCAAATACTTGATAAACTTTCAGGACATTCCTATTATTGTTTTCTTGATGGATTTTCGGGCTACAATAAACATTTGTGTAGCATCGAAAGACAAAGAGAAAACCACTTTCACTCGTCCTTCTGGGACATTTGCTTATAGAAGAATTCCTTTTGGTCTTTGCACTGTCCCGGTTACATTTCAACGATGTATGGTGGAAATATTTTTCGAGATGGAGAAAAAATATATTGAAGTTTTTATGGATGACTTCTCGGTCTTTGGAGTTGATTTTGACTCTCGTTTAGAACATCTGAAACTTGTTCTTAAAAGATGTAAGGAGACAAACCTTGTCCTAAACTGGGACAAGTGCTATTTCACGGTACAAGAAGGTATTGTCCTAGGTCATAAGGATTCTGCAAAAGGTTTGGAAGTGGATCGAGTTAAAGCCAAAGTAATAAAAAGGTTACACCTCCATCCTCAGTCAAAGGAGTGCAAAGGAGCCGATTTTACTAGAGGCAACTTTGCACTTGAGTTTCTTCCTCGTCTTGGATTGCTTTGGTTGTAAAATCCCTTACACACTTGAAGCTACTTTGTTGTTATCATGATTTAAATTTTAATGAAGTTATTGTGTTCTTAGGTTGTGTATTTGTCTATTTTCGAAGTGACTAGATATTTGAAACTAGTAATCATAAAATAACTCGTGTGTATACGTGCAAGGAAAACAAAATCAAAAATTTCGATCGACTCAAATCTAGCTAAGGTGTCTATTTTAGTGCTTAATTTCTATTATCCCTGTGGGATAGATACTCTTGTACTCTCCACTCTATACATGAATGACACGTGTACTTGCGTTGTACGTCCAAACAGTGATTAGTTTGATACCATTCATCTACTAGTTATGATTTCATCCGTAAATCTGTGCAGCAGAGATCCCTGTTGCAATATGTTCAGTTTCTACAGTGAAGGTTAAAACTGTCGTCTGCTTCTGACTGAACCATGATATAAGTTTCTCGCCTAAAAATTGGCACGTTGCACTCGTGCTTTTTCTATCCACTCTAGACCCTGTAAAGTCTGCATCTGAACAACCAATTAGTGCAAAATTTGATTCTCTAGGATACCATATACCACGATTAGGAGTTCCTTTGAGATATCTTAGCATCCTCTTGACTTCAGCATAGTGGAATTCTTTGGGACCAGATTGGTATCTGGCACACACACAAACAAAAGAGAGGATGTTTTATCTGCTAGAAGTCAGGTATATTAGTGACCCTATAATTCCTCTATACAGTGTTTGGTTAATTGATTTTCCATTTTCATCTTTATTTGTCTTTGCAGTAGAGCTCATAGGTGTTCTTATGTGACTTGCATTTTCTAAACCAAACTTCTTTATACTATTTCTCATATATTTAACTTGGTTTATGAATATTCCACTCTCCATTTGTTGTACCTGAAGTCCTAGAAAGTATTTTAACTCTCTTATTAAGCTCATTTGAAATTTTAACTTCATTAGTGCAGCAAACCTTTCACACAATTTACTATTAGTGCATCCATAGTTAATATCATCAATGTATATATGCACTAAGAGTGTGTGATGTTTGTGTTTCTTACAGAATAAGTTGGTCCTACCTTCCATCTTTGAAAGCCATTATCAAAAAAAAGGTTGAGAGAGTTTCATACCATGTCCTTGGAACCTGTTTCAGTCTATATAGGGCTTTATCTAACCTGTAAACATGATAAGGATGCTTATAATCTTCAAAGCCTGGGTATTGCTCAACATAAACCTCGACTTGAAGCTTTCCATTGAGAAATGCACTTTTCACATCCATATGATAGACTTTTGAATCTGTAATGAACCGAGAAAATAAATATATTAATTATATTAAAATTTGCATAAGGATGTGAACGTCGAAGGAGAACGTACAACTTTAAATATAAACACGCGCTATGACTAGAAAATTTAATGTCTCAGAATCACATTCTAATTTAAAATATAAACTCGTGAGAAAATACTTAAAATATCAACAGCATCAGTCAAACCTTTCACATCAGTCTCATTCTCATCATTTTACACCAGCTACACCTGCGTCGATCCCTATACCTGAGCAGGTACCGCCTATGGACTGGTATACTGCTTATCAGTCTCTTCATCGGGGGGTAGCTGATCTACGTGCTGATGTGACTTCACGCTTGGACGCTATGCAGCAGAGTCAGGAAGACTTTCAGCGTTGTATCTTCCATTATTTAGATAGCAGATTTCCACCGCCTCATCCTATGTGATTTTTCTTAGCTAGTCAGTCTAGTTTTATGAGTGTGCATCTTTATTTCGACTGGACTTTAGTTTAGCTTAGGGGAGGTTGGTCATTCCTAGATATTTCATTTAGGTTTTTATTTTGAGTCAGTTGTAATTTTTTCTTTTTAGAGATGTATGAATCTTTATGTTTTATGCATTCTTGTTCTATTTTTATTAACTTAGTTCCCTTAATACCCGTCCTTTATGTTTAATCGAACCTAAGTAATGAATTCATTTCCATGTGATTATCATTTTTCATTCCTTCTTTACTATTTATGCTTCTATGTATGTTTCTCGTGTTTTTTCTCTTTCTTATTTCATTATGTGTGTGAGAGAGAGTGAGAGGGACTAATTGTTACTTTCAAGTTGTGTTTTCTCAGATGTCGAACACTAACTTGTCAGGTGAAAGAGAACTCAGCGTAGTAAGTGTTGATAGATGGATCGATGACATAGATAAGTTGATTGTTGACACACACAACCCAATGGTGGCTTCTATACCTTGCAGTTTCAATATCTTGAAGAGTCACATAACTGAGCTTCAAGACAACCAAAAGCTGATGATGGAGATGCTCCAGGAGATGAAGCTCGCACAGGAGTTCATAGTAGGAGAGGTCAACCATATTCGTACGATCCTCGAGTTTGAAAGCGGAATGGATGGCATGATTAGAGACATATGGAACTGGTTTAGAACCTTTGGTTGTTTCTCGGGTGAACCTTAGCTAAAAGGTATTCTTTTGTCCTCTCCGCTTTACTTTACTTTTACATTGAGCACAATGTAATGCTTTAGCTTTGAGGAATATTTAGGGACGATGAGTTATTTACTTAGAGTCTTCATTAGAGTTATAAAAATTTTTGAAAGAAAATTTGAACAAAAGAAAAACACGAAAAAAAAAGTTGTTTTTAAATCTATGGCTTGAGCAAAGTAAGATGATGATTTATGACATAACAAATGTTACACTAGTGCATGTAGTTGAATATTGTCTCTAAGGAAGTTCTGAATCTTTGCTAATATCATTCTAGTACATTCCTATGAGATGACCTTTTTCATGTGTAGATAGCGCTTAAGTAGTGACTTGAACTGTAACCAGACACTTAAAAATAAAAGAAAATCTTCATGATCCCTTTTTATGCCATCCTTTCATTTATCCACCACTTAGAAGGGAGCATGGAGTGGTTTTTGAAAAAAATTTTGAAGAAAATTTTAACTTGTTTTTGTTTATTAAACTTCCGTTTTTCCATGGTAACCCTCATGCTATTTTTGGTTACTGGAGAATGCTCTAAACCTACTAAGAAGAAAAACAAAAAGATAGAAAAATGGAAAAGAGAGAAATGTTTGCAAAGCAATGTTATAAGGGGCTTTGTCCCTTACCTCGGTAATCAAAATTACCACCTACGAATAAAAGGGGGGACATGGTATTTGATAACATAGCTTGCAAAAAAAGAAAAGATACATATCCAATAGGAAATCTAGACCTTCTTTGAAACCTTGGTGGCTTTAGGAATGATCCTATATAAGGAAGCAACGGGGTGAAAAAAAAAAAAAGAATTTTGATTTGAGTTTTCGAAGTGTTTTGTTTTGCTATAACTCGAGAATCTGCTTGGTGTGAAGGACTATGAAAAGGAATGATTTGAGGGATAGCTAGATGTGATGTGAATAGAGATTAAGGACGAGTTTGTGATTAATATTCTTTCGACATGTGTTTAGTGTTGATTTTAGACAATCTGATTACTTTGATGCTCGAGCTATAGAATCTTTGAGTTTTGTTAGTTTTTCAACATTTCACATTTCTTTCTTTGTTTTGAGTCTGGACTTTGCTTACGGACATGCAAAGGTTTAGCTTAGGTGAATTTGATGTGTACGAAAACACACATTATTTCTTTATTCTAAATGTTTGTTTTATTCCTCTTGTATTGTCTATTTTATGTTTTTAGTGTCGTTTTCTCTTGGAATATTGGTACTGCTGTGTTTTTATGTTTTTGACAAATTGGCGCAAAGTTTGGAACAAAAATAAAGAAGGATGAAGAAAATGGCAAGTCATGAGCTCCAAAAGTTGGATTTCACGATTCATCGTCGTTTCACGTGCTTCGAGAGTTTATACAGCAATGTTTCACAGCGTTCAGCTAGATTAGCATGTTTAAATATCTTGTATAAGTTTTTAGAATTTTTGGATGTCGTTTAGTATTTTTTATTTAAGTTTTAAGGTTGCAGCACAGTGTCACAGCCGCTACAAGCTGGTGTCGCAGGAAGGCTTATGGTCGCGGGCGCGATGGAGTATTTCAGCTTATTCAACGTTTTTTAAGCTGCCATGGGCGTGATTGACATGGTCGCGTCCGCGACGTGGCTTCGGATGCAAAACATCAAGTTTCAGCCGTCGGATCGACCTGGTCTCAAACCCTCGCCTATAAATACGTGCCCTAGGGTCGTTCTAAGCATGATACAGAGGAGGAAACGCTCAGGGACGGCAGAGGCGATCAAGGGGAGGCGAGACGCAAAGAGGACGAGCCTTGGAGGGAATTTGGAAGAGTTTTGATCCGCAA
>JAOVYX010001085.1:0-12963 GCA_035668315.1 Drosera spatulata | reverse complement strand
CGTTGCGTTCTTTAAGTGGGGGTGTATGTAATACCCCAAGAAAATGCTTAAATGGTTTGATAGTACTACCTATACCAGTAAGGTGCACCTTCCTTTTCGGTAGCCCATCACTTTAGAACTCCGCAGTTAAGCGTGCTTAACACGGAGCAATGTTGGGATGGGTGACCTCCTGGGATGTTTCTCAGGGTGTGTGCGAGTGAGGCCAAAGCGCGCTGAAAGGACTAGTTGTTGGTCTGTGGGGCCAGTTGTTAGCTTGACGAGCGGTTCTTGGTGACGACCCGGTAGCAAGGATTTGGCCAGGGCGTTACAAGATGTCACATCATATTACCCATAAGTTATCAAAAATAATGGGATTTCATCATTCATCCCCGTCATCCTCATCATCATTTTCATCTCCTTTTTCTTCCTCTTCTTCTTCTTCTTCTTCTTCTTCTTCTTCCTCCCCATCGTCTTCTTTATCTATTTCTTCTTCCTCTGTGTCTTCCTCCTCTTCCTCGTCCAAACTAATGCGAACAATTCTCTCCAAAAGCAATATGCTTGCCTTGCCCCATTCAAGGGGCTTGAGCGTTCATGCTCTGCCTAGGTTTTGTCCTCCATAGTTAGATGATTTCTAGCTTGCAATTTTAGGGTCAATCACAGTCATCAAAACATTTAGTTCTACTTTTGATCTTCTATTTTCAAGTTTAACATAAAACCAGATAACGCAGTTCAATTCATCACTTTCATACGGTGGTTCACGGGCAGCTCAATCATTAAGTTGGCACACGTTCACATTCACAGTCGCCAGATCAACTAATTCAGTGGTAAGTTACCTTTAAAACGAGCTATACCAAATGACCACCTCTTGATTCACGATTTCACGAGTCCTAAACCCCCTGCTATCATGTCAACAATCCACAAAAAAATCTCGCCAATCAAACTGCAACTTGTCTAATGCATATTAACCGTTCCTATCTGTAAGCGACCCGAATAGAACAACAAGAGCAGCAGCACACCAAGCTTTGAATTCACATGAGTAACTGAAGCACGGCGAGAACTTCATCGAAATCACAATAATCAAGCAAGCATTCAAAGGAAACCCTAACAAGCAAATAATTCCATTCCAAATGCCAAAACTAATCTCTAATTCAGGGCAAGATCAAGGCTCTCACCTAACTGCATAGAAGATCAAATGGGTGCTGAGTGCCGACATCGACTGCCTCGTCTCTCAAATCGGTTGGAGGCACGGGGTCTGCGGGCTACGGGGGCGGGGCTGCAACGGGGTCTGCGACGGCTGCGGGGAGAAGCGACGACGACGGCAGCAGGGGGCGACAGCGACGGCAGTGGCAGCAGCATGCGGCAACAGGGACGGCGATTGAAGGAAGGAGGAAATGAAGGAGAAGGTGACGACGGCTGCTGATATATATAAAAAATTTTATGACGGATTCCGTCACTAATTAGGTTTGTACACATATTAGCGACGGAATCCGTCGCTGAATCTGACAAAATAACGTGTTCAATAGTTAGCGACGGAATCCGCCGCTATATTACGTTAGTTTTTGCCTTAGTAAATTTTTGCATCATTTTTGCATTTATACTATTAGCGATGGATCCGTCGCTAATATATTTATTTTTAAATCTTTCGCATTTTCTTTTTATGTTTTTTTACATCGTTTATTTCTTTTTCATAATTACTTTCCATTTAATTTCATAAAGACATCATTTATAATATGTGATACATTTAACACCAATTCTCATGTACAACATCTTATATGTTTCAAGTTTTATTACATATATAACATCTTATATCATGTGTAACATATATATTATTACAAGTTTTTAACAATACGTAGTTTATTCATTAAAATTTTATGAAATAGAACACCTTATCATAAGTTAACATTTCAACTATGATAAAATCCAAAAATATTTACAAAATGTAAAATTTTAACTCATAAATCATCACCGAAAACAATGTTTACGACGGAATCTGTCGCTAAATAGTAAAAAGACATTTACAATTTCACTAATTAGCGACGGATTCCCTCGCAAAAAAGTTATAATTACATTCATTAGCGACGAATTCCATCGCAAACATTGTTTTTGATGATGATTTATGAGTTAAATTTTTTCAAATTGTAAATATTTTTGGATTTCGTCATAGTTGAAATATTAACTTATGATAAGGTGTTCTATTTCATAAAAAATTAATGAAAAAACTATGTATTGTTTAAAACTCATATATTTTGTGACATTGTTAACAATAATATAATTAAGATGTTATATTTTGTGACAAAACTTGAAACATATAAGGTGTTGTACATAATATTATTGTTAAATATATCACGTATTATAAATGATGTTCTCATAAAATTAAATTGAAAGTAATTATGCAAAAAAGTGAACGATGTAAAAAATAAAATAAAGAAAATGTGAAAATTTAGAAAGTTCAATATTAGCGAACGAATACGTCGCTAAATAATGCAAAATGCTTATTTTAACGATGGAATCCGTCGCTAATAGTAAGAATGCAAAAATTCATACAAAAAGTTATAAGGCAAAAACTTATTACATTTGTGACGGATCTGTAGCTAAATATATTTAGCGACGGAATCCGTCTCTAATTAATATAATTATAAAATTCTTAATGTGCATTAGCGACGGATCCGTCGCTAATAGTGTGAATGCGAATTCCTATAATGGTTTGCAGCTACGGATTTCTGTTACTAAAAAAATGGATTGTTTTAAATATTTTTAGCGACAGGGTTGAACCTCCCATCGCAAAAAAAAAAAAAAAAAAAAAAAAAAAAAAAAAAAAAAAAAAAAAAAAAAATTTTTGCGTTGGTTTTTATCCTTATCTAAAATTTTTTTTTTTTTTTTTTTTTTTGTAGTGCTGTATTTCTTTATAGGGATTGACCTTCGATCAGATTTCATGGTGGTTTGTATTTTCCTCCTCTTTCACATCGGTGAAAACATCTAGGCAACCTATTGCCTCTTAATCTGTTGAATTTGCAATAACCACGACCATGCCATTTTCAAGGCCTACTTTCCGTGTCCAAGTTAATATTTCTTCTCTCGTTTCAAAAATCTGTAAAATATGATATCATAATATATTAGTACGATATTATTAAATGTAATACATATCTATTATATGATTATGTATCCGGAGTTACAAACCTGATCGGTAGTAAATGCCTGTGCATAATCATGACGATTATTACAAACGCTATCTGTATCACAGTGATCATTCCCAATAGACCTAGAATCCAAAAATGAAGAGATGAAATTGATCATATTTGTAACGACGTTTATGAAACACATTCTGATTGGTGTTGTTTGAGATAGATGAGATCAAATGAGTTATGATGAATCAAAATGAAATGAATGAAGATATATATAGAAAAATTGGGTGTGAAGAATATGAAAAAGTTGACAAAATCAAAATCTGAAAGCTGACAAGGTTGAAATCTGAAAAAATTAAAGAAATATGAAAAAGTTGATAAAATCGGAATTTGAAAAAGTCGATAACATTAGAATCTGAAAAAACTGACAAGATTGAAATCAGAAAAAATTGAAGAAAATGAAAAAGTTGACAGAATCGAAATCTGAAAAAGTTGATAAGATGAGAATCTGAAAAAACTGACAAGATTAAAATTCGAAAATATTGAAAAGAACGAAAAAGTTGATAAAATCGGAATCTGAAAAAGTTGATAAGATCAGAATCTGAAAAAACTGACAAGATTAAAATTCAAAAATATTGAAAAAAACGAAAAAGTTGATAAAATCGGAATCTGAAAAAGTTGATAAGATCAGAATTAGAAAAACTTACAAGATTAAAATACAAAAAAATTGAAGAAAATGAAAAAGTTGACAAAATCGGAATCTGTAAAAGTTAATAAGATCAGAATTTGAAAAAACTGACAAGATTGAAATCTGAAAAAATTGAAGAAAATGAAAAAGTTGGCAAAATCAGAATCTGAAAAGGTTGATAAGATCAGAATATGAAAAAGGTTACAAGATTGAAATCTGAAAAAATAGAAAAAATATGAAATATGTTATAATCTGATATATTTCAGTATTTTTATGAAAATATATTTATTTATATTCAATATTAGTTTTGTTTTGGAGATATTGATGTGTAGAGTTCATATATATATTTATTTTTATTATTTGATATATATATATATATATATATATATTAAAAATTATAAACAATTTTAAAACCATTGGTCAAACTCATGTACATAACTCTCCTTATAAACTACCTATGTGCTAAAGACTAAAATACCCTCACTCCATACTCCTATTTACAGCTATGACCTAGATTACACATTACACACTACTTCGTTAATCTAACCACATTTACGAACTTCATGTATACGACACCAACTCGATATACTATATACAGACTCGATATACTTGTAATGTCGAAGGCCTCATAAATACATAAATACATTTGATCAATTCATATCTCAACATCCCCCCCTCAAGCTGAAGAGGGGTTTTTGCTGCATATAATCCTAATCCAACTTACCTCCATGCCATGAAAATGATCTGGAAAACAATGATAAAAAAAAATCAACAGCATTTGATAGAATGGTAATCAAGGATACATTCTAATCTTTCTGAACAATTGCTGATGTTGAGGCCCTGGTAATGACTTGGTAAGTGTTGGGCTGTATACAAACTTCAAGTATAATAACTATGTACAAAAGGTTCTCCAAAGATGTAACAGATCTTCAAAATAACTTGCAAACGTCAAATGTATCTTCGATCTTCGAACACGAACAAGAACACCGGTCTTCAATACATCGGCTTAGAATTGCAGATACTGTTCTCTTTAAGGAACTAATTGTCCCCTATCTTTGTCGCTTATTCTATGTATTGTGGGTGATCTTAATCCTCTTCTCCTAGCATACGCAGCCTTGTTGCTTGAATGGTTTACTCATCAACAACAGAGTCACCCTCCTTGGAGACTTTAAGGATCTGCTCAACGGTTTCTGCATCAATAGAACGATCTCTGTCCTTAACATTTTCTGAAACTTTGATTCCCTCATCATCCTTAGCAACGTTATCCTCATCCTTTCTAATATCGAGGAATTCTTACACAGTTCTCAAAAATATCAGTCCGCTGTGTCCCAGAATATGATCCAGGGTTAGTGATTCGAAGTCAAGCATAAATCCGATATGAAATTTGCTTTCAGATGATTCTTGTGATTTCTGTGATTTAGAGGTTTTGGATGCCATTTTCAAAGTAAAAATTGAGAGAATTTTAGAATATTTGGGAGCTAGAGAGATTTTAGAAAGAGAATGTGTTTGCGGTAAGGTTTACCGTAAGCATGAAAAGTAAAAAGTGGTGTGTATGGGTGCCTATTTATAGTAAAATACCCAATCAGATTTGGAAAGTGAGGAGGTGGTAAAGTGTATGTGGCTGTAATCTCGTCAATGGACAAAAACATTGAATCAGTATAATTATGATATAACTGTCCAATTCATGGTTCCATGTACATTATTGCAGTAGGGTTAAATATTATTGCAGTAAGATAAATTTTTTCAAGCATTACTACAGTAAGGTTAAACCTTTTTGCAGTTGCCTAATGCCTATGTATTGGATTCATCTTAGGGACGATTGTTTTAGGTATTTAGGTCTAACATTCCTAACTCTCCTCTAAAATAAATAAATTTGAATTCATCTAAGGAATTGGTGAATATGTCAGCTATTTGACGTTCTGTAGGGATGAACTCTAGATTGACGCTATCTTTCTACACATGGTTTCTTATAAAATGATATTTTATATATGTGTGTTTTGTCCTAGAGTGAAACATAGGATTTTCAGACATAGCTATTGTAGAAGTGTTATCATAATAAATAAGGGTTTTAAGGATACTTAAACCATAGTCAAGAAGTTGTGACTTCATCCATAGGATATGTGCAACACAGCTTGCTATAAGAATGTATTCTGCTTCTGGAATAGAGGTTGATACAGTTGATTGTTTCTTACTGAACCATGACACCAATCTTGCACCAAGAAATTGACATGATCCACTTGTACTTTTCCTATCTATTCTATAACCTGCAAAGTCAGCATATGAGAAACCCATTAGTTCTAACCCAGAATCCGTAGGATACCACAACCCTAAGTCACGAGTTTCCTTGAGATATCTCTAGATTCTCTTGGGTGCAATAAGATGTGATTCCTTAGGATTGATTGATACTCGGCACAAACACACACAGAGTACATGATATCAGGTCTGTTGGCAGTAAGGTAAAGCAATGATCCGATGATACCTCTGTACAGTTTCTAATCAACTTACTTCCCATATTCATCCTTATCTATGTAAGGGTTGAGTTCATTGGAGTTTTCATTGTGAGGGATTTTCTAAACCAAACTTTTTAATCATGTTATTAAAATATTTAGATTGATTTATGAAAATACCTTTGTTACCTTGCTGCACTTGAAGACCCAAAAAATACTTGAGTTCATCCATGAAACTCGCCTGAAACTTAGAGGTCATAAGCTTAGCAAATCTTCACACAATTTCTCATTTGCACTCCCAAAAATGATATCATCAGCATATATTTGAACCAATCGAGTATGATAATTGTCTTGTTTCATGAAAAAAGTTGTGTCAACCTTATCTCTTCTAAATCAATGATCAATAATAAAACTTGACAGGGTTTTATACTAAACTCGTGGAGCCTGTTTCATCCCATAAAGTGTTTTGTCAAGTCTGTATATATACTCGGGGTATTTATGATCTTCAAAACCAGGTGGTTGTTCTACATATACTTCCCCTTGCAATTCTCCATTCAGAAAGACTTTTTTTACATCCATTTGATATACCTCAAAGTCCTTATGTGCAACATATGCTAAGAACATCCTTATTGCCTCAAGTCTTGCCACAGGTGTAAAGGTTTCATCAAAGTCAATATCTTCCTCCCGTGAGTATCCTTTGACAACCAGTCTGGCTTCGTTCCTAATGATAATTCCATTTTCATACTCTTATTTCTAAATACCTATTTGCATCCCACAATAGGGTAACTCTTAAGTTTAGGAACTAAATGTCATACCTCATTTCTTTTGAATTCATTAAGTCCTCATGTATGGCGTTGATACAGATTTTATCCTTAAGGGATTCTTCAATTTACTTGGGTTCTATTTCTGAAATGAAGGATGCAGAAAGGCATTCTTCTACAGTAGCCCTTCTGGATCCCTTGCATCACCTATAATATATTCTGTTGGATGATCTTTTGTCTATTATATTTTTCTTTTTCCATCATCAGCTGTTGGCAGTTGTTGTTCTTGTTCCATTTGAACAATTGATTGAAGCTTTACTGCAAGTGACTCTTCTGCAGCCCTCTCTGCTATGTGTTGCTATCCTATATTCTGTTCACCATTCATTTCAACATACACTACTGTATCTTTCTCATTGTTTTTCTGTGGTTCTGCATGGTCAGACTCATCAAAAGAAACATGAATGGTTTCCTCAATCACATTAGTGTTTAGATTCAATACTCTATAAGCCTTGCTGATAGAAGAGTATCCTAGAAAGATCCCATCATCTACCTTTGATCCAAATTTTCCATTGTTGACTTTTCCTTAATATGAATGAAACATTTACATTCAAAGACATGGAAATATCTTATAGATGAGGTCTTTCCCTTAATAGCTCATAGGGGGTTTTGTTGTGTAGTTTGTGTACAAGACATCTATTTAGAACATAGCATGCAATATTTACAGCCTCGGTCCAATAACATTTGGTTAACTTAAAGTCATGCAACATGGTTCTAGCAGCTTCTATTAGGGTTCTATTTTTTTTTTCTTTCTATAACCCCATTTTTTTTAGGGGTCCTAGGTGCAGAAATTTGTGTTTTATGTCATGGTCATTACAATACTGATCAAAACCATATTTATCAAATTTTATTCCATGATCACTTCGTATTGCAACCACCTCTGATCTTTTTCAGTTGAAATTTGCCTAAGGTGTTTAGTCAGCACATCACATGTTTCACTCTTCTTATGTAAGAAAAATACCATGTGTATCTAGAGAAGTCATCTACAATAACTAGCGTGAATTTCTTCCTACTAATGCTTTCAAGTTCTACTGAACCAAATAGGTCCATATGCAGCATTAATGCTTTTGAAACTTGTCTTAGTTTGCTTCCCATGTCGATAGGAAACACATAACTTATCTTTGCAAAACTTTACCTTACGTAAGCCTCTCACTAAATCTTGTGAGTCTAGTTTAGATAAGTTTTTAAAGTTTAAATGTGTAAGTCTTCTATGCTACAGTCCTGTCGTCTTTTCAGTTTCATTCGTGTAGAAGAAAGTGGTGTCATTAGGAGAAGAATTCATGAAATCTACAACATAAACGTTGCCATGTCTTTTTCCAATAAACTTAATCTCATTTGAATTGAGATCCCTTACTTCACACTGGCCTTTTATGAAGTTTACATCATAACTTTTGTCACACAATTAGCTTATGAACAATGAGTTATGATTCAGTTCTTCAACATAAGCCACATGTCTAAAGACTAGGGAACCTGTACCTGGGGTTCCATAGCCTTTAGTTTTATCTACCTTACTATCACCAAAGATTACTTGGGGACCATCTTCTTCTTTGAAATTTGATAGTAAAGCCTTGCATCCGGTCATATGTCTTGAGCATCCACTGTCAAGGTACCATGTTAGGTTATGATACTTCTACAAGATATTTCAATATTTGATCATTGGTCCCCAAGATTTGGGTACTGCTTAGTTGGTCTTAGGTACCCACACCCAAGTTGATTTCTTGGGTGAGGTAGTGGAATGATAGGTCTTGTGACCTTCCTTGCCACATTTGTGACACAAAATCATTGGTTTTGTGCACTTTGGCTTATGAACTCATCTGCTTGCTGTACTACAGAAGGATTCACGTTGTTGTATTTGTGGTGCAGCAGGATACCATCCCTCCTAGGATACAATAGGGTATGGAATAAGTGTTGGTCATAAACTGGGATGTGGTAGTGGTTGGTTCCATGTTCCTATGGGAGGATAGTACACATAAGCCGAAGTAGAAGGGTTTGTGAAAAGTTGAGGTTCCTTCTTTCTACTTGGTCTTCTTTGTCTAACCTCATCAGTACTCTTCTGCTTTGGTTGGGCAACAGAGTTGGAACTCTTCTGTTGTCCTCTTGCAGAAGGGTACCTAGATTAGTTAGTGAAAAAAGCTTGCTTCTTCTTTTGGTTTTTTGGTAGAATTTATTTACTCATTATCTCTTTGGAGGATGGTTTGATAGGTTGAGATTCCTTGGATATCTCAACCTTACTGCTAGAGTCGAGACTAACTCTAGAATTCTTGGCTTGAACAAAGTGAATTTCTTTGAAATCACTAGTTCTTCCATTCCACTTGCCAAACTTAAATTCCTTATTTTTCTTCTTGAGGTTAACAACTTTAGCTTCAGTTACTTTAAGTAGTCCAGAGACTGACTTATAGTCCTCTTAGACTCTTTGGGAATGAAGTTCGAGCGTGCCAACTTCAGCAGCCCTTTCGTTGTCTACTGCAAGCTCTTCCTTTAGCCTAACCTCCATGAGAACCTTGAAATTTCTATTCAAGTTGTAGGTTTTCTTAGTGAGTTCGAGAATAATCTCTCTCATCTCTTCCTTAGAGATGATGTCAATGTCAAGATCATATACCTCATCACTGTTACGAGTCATGAGACATATGAGTGACTTTGGTGCCCTAAAAGGGGTTTCAAAAGTTGCATCCTCATCATTTGAGTTAGTGTCACTCCAGGTCTTTACTACAAGAGCCTTTCTGTTAGGAATGTTCAATCCCTCCATTTGTATAGAAATTGATGAACAAAACTTAAAAAGAAATTATGTATGTATTAGATGCTTAGGATGTAATAGTTAGTCAAGTAGTTACAGATAGGGCCGCAGATGCAGCAGAGTACAACTGGGAGCAGCAGGACACAGAAGTGCAGTAGAGTACGGACGACCTGAGTGGTCCAGACTACTAGAAGGACTAAAATTTACATGCTAAAGATCAATCACGTACAACAGCAAAAAGTCCCAGTGTTCTCATGATCTAGGATCCTTCCTGTGTTCAAGGCCAATTTCAGCAGTAAAGAGAAGTGAGCCATATTGTAGTGTAAGTATGCAAGCTGAATTGCAGATGACTGAGTGTAGTGCTGGGTGAAGACGAAACTACACTAGCAGGCTGAGCAGATGTGGTCTGGAAGCTGTTGAGTGGGAGCTGAGTTGCAGTAGACTGGCTGCAGTACTTGGTGCAAGTGAAGTTGCAGAAAGGCTAGATATGAAGACTTTGTAGCAGAGTTCAAGCAGCCGAGGTACAACAGAGGCTGACAGCATGGCTGCAGTAGAGGCTACAGCAAAGGTGCAGCAGAGGGTGAAAGCAGGGCTACAGTAGAGGCTGCAGCAGAGGCTATACGGCAGAGGCAGTGCAGTAGAGGCATCAAAGCAGAGGCGTGCAGTAGACCTGGTGCATGAGGCTGGGTGCAGTATAAGTGTGCTGGAATGGAAAGAAACAAGGAAGGGATCAAAAACGAAAAGGTGAGGTAAAGGTGATGTGTACTGGATCAGAAAAGGTAAAGCCAAGTCAGTTTACTGCAGTAGAGGACAAAGCTGTCACTATCAGATAGTACAATCACGTGATCTGGTTCGCTGAGCCTATAAAAGGGGACTCACAGTGCAGAGAATAAAGACGAGTATGAGAAAATTTGAATATCATTGAGAGCTTTCAAAAAGAAGAAAAACCTTGGAAACTTGCTGTGTGTGAGCCGAATTGAAGATTCAGGATTTGTAAAGAAGGTTCACTAATCTGTAAATGAAGAACAACAACTGCAGCAGAGCACTACAAGATCTAGGTTCTTCATCCTTTAGTAAGTAAGATCTTGTTGTAAAGGGGTTATCTTGTCAGCCAGAAACAGGAACTAGTGAACCTCCTCTTCACTTGATTACACTGGCCACCAAGGAAAGACTGGACTAAGCTTCTGTTACTTGTTGGTAGCAGATGTCTGAACCAGATTAAAATCCTGTGTCATTTACTTTTCCGTACTGATTATCACTCCTATAACTGTTAGTGAAGAACTTTAAATCCAAAAGAGATAAGCTTCACAAAGCTAAAGTCTCTCAACTGCAGAACGTCAGCATTGTTACAGCAGACTCAGGAAGTGCAGACTAGCCTATAGCTTCACTGTATTGTCTGAAGAATTCTTGAGATAACCTATTCATCCCCCCTCTAGGTTATTTCTGGGACTTTCAATTGGTATCAGAGCCTATCTTTTCAGACTTAACAATTATTGAAAAAAAAAGGTCATATCTTTTTATATCAATCTGCAAAAAAATTACCAACGGTTTATTATTGTGAAGATTCAATCATGGCTCCTCCAAAGCTACCAAAGTGTCCAAATAGTGAAGAGCCACCTTCCTGCTTCTTCGATAAATTCAACCATTGGAAACTTATAATACTGGCTCATCTGGATTCCATTGATGAAAGAATGTATGATATTATCACAGATGGGCCTTATGTTCCAAGAATGCCAGATCCAATGGATGCCACCAGAGAAGTTGACAAGCCTAAATCTCTGTGGATGAGAGACGACTGGGATCTGGTGCTGGTAGATAAAAGAGCCAAGAATCAGATATACAAGGCTCTGGACGACGATATGTTCGAGATCATGGTCCACACAACCACAACGAAAGAAGCATGGGAAGCACTATTGCTGAGAAATGAGGGCACAAATGAGATCCGTGAAAATAAGAAGGATGTCCTCATGCAGCAGTATGACTGGGTCTCGATGAGAGCAGATGAGAACCTTACAAGCTTCTATGAAAGGTTTAATGTTCTCACCAATAATCTCAAAACTTTAGGAAAAACCTTCGATAACAAGGAGGTAAACCTTAAGTTCATGAGATCTCTCGGAGAGGCCTGGGGGACGAAGACAACCGGCATTAGAGAGTCAAGAGACCTTGCCAAAATGTCATTGGCACAACTCTATGGCGTTCTGCACACCTACAATTTGGAGGTGGAGCAGCAAAGATAGATAGATGAAGGCAGGAAAAAGACACTGGAATTCAAAGCTCAGGGGAGGATCCTGACGACCATGGCAGACGAGGAGAGTTGCAGCACCTCATCTACGAGCGACAAAAGCATGACTAAAGAGTTGGCACTCATGGGAAGGAAATTCTGAAAGCTCTTCAAGAAGAAGAATATGAAGACAAGCAAAACTAAAGAAGCAAACAGAGATGTCTGCTACAACTGTGGCAAACCAAGACACTTCGCTGCATAGTACAGATGACCACCATAGGACTCGTCTGCACACAAGAAGAAGAAGGACCTAAAAGGAACCTTCAACAAGAAGGAAAAGACAAAAGCCTATGCTGCAAAGACTTAGAGTGATACAGACTCAGATGAAGAAGAAACGATCTCAAATGTTCAATTGTGTCTCATGGGCAAGTCTGATGACGGAAAAAAGGTATTTGACTTCTCCGAATCTGATACCTCAAATGAGGAATTGAAAGAGGCTCTTCAAGAGACCTGTGAAAGCTTTGTTACTCTCTCAAGAGAGAATAAAGAGAACATTGAATTGATTGTAAATCTCAAAAAGAATTACAATCTTGCCTATCAAGAAATTAACGACTTACAAAGTCAGTTAAATGTGGTAGACAACAAACTCAGTGAATCAGAAGAGAATGTAACGCCACGACATTTTTATTGTTCATAGATATGTGACGTCACTGCCGCTACAGATAGATATCCAAACCAAGACAATAATTGTAAAGAGTCTACTGACAAGAATAAAGAGGAAACATCAACTATTTATTATTACATAATCTCGATCTCCATAGTACATAATACAACCACCAAATAACATCATTCAAACGCAGTTATCATACAATAATCCAAGTCTACATTCAAACAGTAGAAGGTACGAGAAGTCAATTATTACAATTTCCATTGTCTGACCCTAAGGTTCAATTA